>CAUYSK010035143.1:0-11372 GCA_963575035.1 Avahi laniger | reverse complement strand
GTGACCAAGAGCCAGGAGGGCCTGCTTCCTGGGCCCCTCTGCCTGCAGCGCTGAGCCATGCTGCAGGTTGCTAGCATCTTTCTTAACCTCTTAGAAAAGGTCCTGGGTGTTCTTTGTTACAGCAAACATCTGAAGTTAAGTTCACACAGCAAAAGAAGGCACTGGAGATTTTTTAGCAGCTGGTACCCCAGAGAAGTTGTCAATCCTGGGAAAATTACAAAATAAATCAGTTTCATCATGACTGTCATTGCATTCTGCTTTCATCACGCCTCCCCCATCACCTGGTCCTACTTCCAGCTTGGGCCCACCAGCTGCCTGGCTAGTTTCTGTCTATACAACAATACGCACTTTGGACCCCTCACATTGCTTTCTTAAAGTACAGCATACACCGAACCCATTCTTCCTGTTGCTCACACTGGGTCTGTCTTTATCCCGCACAGATTCCTTTCTTATAGCATCACTGGTCTCAGGTAAAAAGCAACCCGAGGAGCTATTTACACTGAGTTGTGAGTAACAACAGCAGCAGCAGCAGCAGCAGATCAGGCTGCTTGCTCACCCTTATTCTTCTTCCTCCTGTCTGTAATCCCCGCTGACCGACTTGTTTGCCCAGCCTCCTTTTTAGCCTTGGGTGGCCGTGAGTTGTAGTTCTGGCCAATAACACAGCAGCACAGCTCTGCTGGGGGTGTCCTTGGAAGTGTTTGCCTGATGAAGGGGACAGACATATCTGGCACCTTTCTTTATCCTTCTTAAAATCAGGCTTGACGGGTGGAAGTAGACGACATGCTGTCACCAGGAGGCCAGCAGCAAGAGGGAGTCTCAAGAAGACAAGTGACTGCGCTTACTGCCCCTATTTCCTTGTCTCCCTGATGGAGCCCTACATCCCCCCAGATGCGTTCTCTCCAGTACCCTCCATCCCCGGCCCTCCTCTGATGCTCTGCCCGCTAATCCACCGCCTCGCTTCGTCTAGTCTGGGCTTTCTCCACCACTGCCTGCGTCCTAACACCCGTCCTGTGGCTGGGAAAAGTTCACGCATATGTGAAGGTTTGTTGTGTTGTGTTATTTTATGGTGGTAAGAATACTTAAGATGAGATCTATTTTCTTAACAGATTTTCAAGGGTACAATACAGAATTGTTCACTATAGGCGCTATGCTGCTGCAGATCTCCAGAACTTACTGGTCTTGCATGGTCTTACTGGTCTTTATACCCACTGATTCACAATGCCCCATGTTCCCCTCCCCCAGCCCCTGGCAACCACCATTCTACTCTCTGCTTCTATGAGTGAGACTCTTTTAGACACTTCATGTAAGTGGAATCATGCAGTATTTGACCCTCTGTGACTGGGTTATTTCACTGAGCATGGTGTCTTCCAGGTTCATCCACAATGTTGCAAAGGGCAGGATCTCCTTTTTGAAGGCTAAATAGTATTCCACCACCATATGGCTACATCTGAGGCTTTAACTTTTTCATAGGCCTCATCTTAAGTCATGTCTACATCCACCCTTCCCCATGGCTAAAGGAAAGTGGAAAACACTAGAACTTAATGACTTTTCCTGGCACTTCCATGTTCTGAATCTTAAATAACTCTGTTTCAAAATCACTATCTCCTGGCTCTCCTCTAATTGTGACTAGATACCGGGTGATGGTTAATGTTTGGGTCAGAAAGACCTGAGTTCCCTTCCCAACTCTCCCAGGATTGCCAAGGAGCTGTTGCCAAGGAATATCATTCCATTTGCCCTCAAATTCCTCACTTGTAAAATAAAACCATTTTCCGTTTCGTTATGTGTTGTTATAAAATAGAAACAAGTTAACACACAATCACATAATAAATGTTGACTAAATATTAGCTATTTTTCATAACAGGGGCCACACCAGTAGGCAAAGATACCTCTTTCCCCCGGGGTCCCCCCGACCAGACCCCATCGGCAAGCAGTTTGCATTGTGCTAAGTATCACCTCATCTCAGACACCCCACTTTATTCCTGAGAGGAAAAAAGGCATTGTTACAAAGACATTAGACTAAATTTGTTTTTTTAAGTTTCATGATTGCAGTGGAAGAAAGTGGAATGGAATTAGAACACCAGAGCTGCCCCAAGGGAGACAAGATAGAGGATGCTGATCACAGTGGGTTGGGGGTGAAGAAAACAGTGGACAAACCAAAAGGAACCAGGGCAGATGCACACCGGCCCCAGAGAGGGTCCTAATGAATTTCTTTTTCCCTCTGTGGCTGTCTTTGCTTACTTTGGTTTAAAAACAAAGTGTCCTGTTTTAGCTCTATGTAGACCTTTCATTTTCACATTTATGTGATTAAAATTGCATAACCTGCCTGGAACGAGCTGTGATCTAAGGCACTTGATGTGTGTTTGAGGAAGAAGAGAAAAAAAGGCCTCGAGCCCAGCCCAAGGAGGCAAAATGCTTACAGAGCATGAGAACTTTATTGACTTAAGTTTTGGGCTTGTTCTCCCAGGCAAGGAAAAACCATCTTAAAAAACAAACAAACTTGTATTCGGGGGTATTTCCCAGAAAAGACGCAGGTATGGTTAGTAAGATGGGATTTGGTTTTGTTTTTCGAGCTTCAGCTGGGTGGCAAAAGGTCAGCCCTGTGTTGTAATCCGCTCTGGAGCCTCTCTCCCGTAATCCTAACCACAGCCCTCTAAGAGCTACGCAGTGTGGCAATTAGCAAAATGAAATTTTATTTTCTAAACATCTTCCCCTTGATACCTTAAAAAGTTACTGCTGCGTTCTGGAAAAACTCTGGTGGTCAAAATTTCAGAATAAAATCCCTGGGAGAAAGCTGTTAAAACTATTTCCCTTAAAATAAGTTAATGAGATGGAAAGATAGGGCAAAGTGGGCATGTCTCACATGAGGGAGGTCTTGGGAAGGGGTGAGAAGGAAAAATGAGGCGGTGATGCGTGGGAAGAGGTTTTCGTAAGAGTCGAATCACCTTCTGACCCGGGAGCAGGGTGCTGGTCTGTATGAAGCTGGCCAGCTCCGCCCGGCCTGTCCCGTGAGCTACCGTCTGCAGCAAGCACAGACAGCGTGTCAGCTCTGCCCCGGGGGGTGCGGGCTCCCTGAGGTCTCCAGCCTCGCACCCTCCCAGCCCAGAGCAGAGCGCGCCTCCGCCACACACTCGATGAAGCTGTCAAATGATCAAATCGCATGGCAGCCAGCATCGTTAGAGGAAGGCGAATTGCATATCGTGGGTCCCACTTTCAAACTGGATGACATTCCTGCACCACTGTCGTTTGCAATTAGGTCTGGCATTCCAGACTCGGTGCAGCCGCCACGCGGTATCGAGGACTGTGACAGGAAGCCATCTGCACACACCACAGACCCAAAGCCTCATTTTGACCCCCGGCCTGACACCAAAGCTTAGTGCAACAAAGTGAGAGATGTTGGCTTGTTTTTCCCTTTTTTAACTTAACTTTTATTATAAGAAACTGGGCAGCAAAGAAAGGTAGAAAGGAAAAATCAAGAGTCTACATAATCTATGAGCTAGTTGATCAGCTCCTAAGTCAAGAGGCCAACCCTTCTGGCGGGGGTAGAGTTGAGTCCTCCCCACCCCCACCCCCAAATTCATGTGTTGAAGTCCTAACGCCAGTACCTAGGGATACGACCTCATGTGGGGATGGTGTCTGTGTGGAGGTGATCAAGTTAAAATGAGGTCATTAGGGTGGGCCCTGTGCAATCTGACGGGAGTCCTTTTCAAAAGGGGAAATTTGGACACCAACACGTGCCCACAGAGAGAACACCATGTAAAGATGAAGGCAGGGATCAGGGTGATGCTTCTACAAGTCAAGGAACACCAAAGACTGGCAGCAAACCGCCAGGAGCCAGGAGGGGGGCATGGGACGGAGTCTCCGTCACTGTCCTCAGAGGGAACCGATCCTGTCACACCTTGATCTCAGACTTCCAGCCTCCACCACTGTGAGACGATACAATTTTGTTGTTTAAGCCACCCGGTTGATGGTATTTTATTGCAGAAGCCCTGGAAAACTGATACACCTTTGTGTTTTAAAATCCTATGATCTATAAACAGGGTCCTTCAATCGTGAACAGAAGAGCGTGAGCATCCACTTAACCTGCGCACGGCTTTCCACAGGTTTCACGCTCAGCTTTGCGCTCAGAGCGCGGCATGAGATTCTCGTCACAAAGAAGAGAAATCTTCATTATTTATAAACTAAAAGCAAAATGTATTGTTTTCCAGCCACTCCCCTCTGGGGAAGTCTTGTCCACGTCATGTTATGAATAGGTTAATTCCTTTCCCACACGGCTGTGGGCTGACGAAGATGAGAGTGATCCTTTTAAACCATGTTTCTTGCAAAGCCCATTTACGGTATGCTCAACATGACTTCAGTCTGTCGAATGTGTGTTCCCACCACCTCAGGAGCAGTACAGATGCAAATGAAAATAAGGAAAAAAAGTAATTCATGGAGCCGTAACATTAACGCTTCCTGCGCTATGCAACAGCAATTCTGCATAAACTCTTAAATTTATTATTTCTGTATTGTTTGTAAAATCATTTATTACGGTCAGAAAGGGAGGCAGAAATCTCTCAAAGTACCAATTAATTTCTTTTGGGCCTGTGATTGTCATTGCCACGATTCAAAAAATATCCTAGCAAATTCTAAATGGAACTATCTCTCCACTGCACAAAGGAAACTGATTTTGGAAGGCTTCCTGCCCGGATCACACCCTCCTTGCGTCTTATGAGGGCTTGCTTATGCTGGAAAATATTGACATCACCAGGAAAGCAAAGCAGCTTGAATGAATATTATCAAGTAGATTTTCTGAACTTACTTTTGCAAAAAATAATCCATTCCGTTGATATTTACATGTGAGCCAGTCGTGAAAAAACATTTCTCCTTGGAAATCTGCTGTCAGATGGACGGGCATTTCATCATCCTCTCCAACCTATTTCTCCCAGCTTCGCCACCACCACCAACCCTAATATTTACATTTCCTCACATTACTTCACTTTGATCTGACTTTTTCCTTCCAAGCTCCCAAGCTGAAATTTCAACAAAACTCCACCCGAGATCTGTTCCCTCTACTGCTGGTCCTAATAATTTGTATAAACAGAAAACTAAAATTGGGTATAGCGTTAAGCAGGGGAGAAAATTGTCACTCTCATTTTATGGCCCTGAAGGCAACACCTTATGTCCAATCTGCAAAATGCCAAAGACAGCATTTGGTACTCAAAGAGGGGAGGAAGGACGGTGCAAATGGGACCCAATGTGCGGCACTTCCGTCATGGAGGCAGTTTTCCAATCAAGTAATCAAGCAATTACTCTAAGATATGAGTCTGGGCAAGGTATTTTTAAATGCTCCTTTGCAAAAGAAAAGATTTTAGGCCTGAATTCAAGTAATTTGGTAATAAATGTGTGATGATGGGCCAAGTTTTTGTCTCACATGAACACATAGAAGATATGTGTTCTGCAAACCTGAAGGTTTTACCTTCATTTTCCAGCCTCTCTGCAATGGCTTTGGGGTTGCTATCTCCTTAACAGCAGTGACTATGAATGCGAAGCCCCATACTCTTGGCAACAATCTAGCAGAATGGGAGAAGCCCGGTGTCCTCAGACAGAGAGACCTGGGTTTAATGAGGGTTTTGTTACCTTGCTTGCTGTCTGTTCTTCAGGAAATTGTTATATAATACTTACCGTAGAGGGCTATTGTGAGGATTAAATGAGCTAATGTGTAAAGTGCAAGCACTGATTTGGAGCAACCGATTTGAAGTAAAAGCATACTTGCTTTTACTACTGTTTATGTTTCAGACCGTATTGGGCACGGAGTAAATTGGAGTGGGAATCTAATGGGCTTTTTCGGCCTGACAACCTTCAGTTTGCTATGCAAAGCTCAAATATGAAATAAACATGCATATTTGCATCTCTTCTTTGTTTGGGTACTCTCATCTCAGTCTGTCTGGTCAAGGTCCTAGTGGGTTCATACATCCATTTTGTTTGAATCCAGCAAGTCCCGCCCACGTGAATGTGTACACACTCACACATACTGAAACACGCCATGACAAAGCTGGACACGAGCAAGGACTGTCCAGCCCTTCACTCGTGGAGATGACCTCTCCAAGCCAGCCCATCTCCCCATTCCTGGCTTCAATTCCTGCTATTTCCAACCTGGGCCTCAGAATTCATCATTAATCAGTGGGGTTCTTCCCAACAGCCATCATTCCTTACCCTCCCCAACTCTGCTTCCTCGTCCTGTGCAATCACCACTGGACGTTATTGGAAAAAGTTGAGAGATTGATTTATCTATTCACTCATTCACCGAATATTTGCTGAGCTCCTCCTCTGTGTGGAAAGGTGCTGGGGATAGAGACAGGACAGACATGGTGGTCCCCATGGCCATTACACTCACAGACCCATAGGGGGACAGCCACTAAACAAGTCAACGCACAAATACATACACCACTGCACAGTGTGACTCGTGCCTTGAAGGAAAACGGATGATTGCTGGGATAGAAGAGGGGCAAGAGGAGGCCACTTCAACAACTGTAGGCTGAGGAGCTGGTCCTCGGGAGGGATGTTCATGAGGAAACCTGAAGGGTGAGGTGCAATTGCATGTGCAAATGTCCTGGGGTGGGGATATGCCTGGCATGTTTGAGAGCCTGAGAAGGTGCATGTGGCTGGATTGAGGAGTTTGAGGGGACAGTGGTGTGGATAGGGTTGGAGGCAAAGCAGGGCTCTGTTCACACCCTGCCTGGGAGGTCCCGGTAAAGAGTTAGGATTTTATCCTCAGAGAAATGAGAAGCCATTGACAAGACTGAAGCAAACAAGGGTCATGATAGGAATAAGGTTTACCAAGAAAAGGAGGCTCTCTCATCTCCCCCCTGTGACTGGCCCATTCTGGCCTCCAGTTCCTGGGGGCCTCGACGGGGTTCACTGGCGTGGGTGCTCAAAATCTCTTCTCCCCACATCCTCCCCCGCAGAGGCCCACCTCTCAGGGCTCCCCCTCACCCTGCACTTGACTGAAAACTTATGGTCAGCCTCTCCCTCCCTCTCTCTCTCTTTCGTCGTGTTAAAATATATGCATCATAAAGCTTGCCATTTTAACCATTTTTAAGTGCACACTTCAGTGGCCTGAAGCACAGTCACACTGTTGTGCATCCGTCACCGCTATCCATTTCCAGAACTTTCCATCATCCCCAAGTGAAATTCCGTCCCCACTAAACAACATCCATTTTCTCTGAGCTTCCTCTGTAGCTTCACCAGCAATTCCTAGCGTGTCTGAAGGAACGGGGCCTCTCCGGAGCCAAGGCTCGTACTTCACGCTGCTCTCCACGCCACCTTCTCGAAGCGTCTCGGAGCCATTTCCGTGGGCGCGGCTGGCTCACATCTTTGGTCTCTGCACTCTCTTACCCCTTGCTGACAAACAGACCTGTGTCTTTTCCACACTAGCGTATGTGAATGAATGAATGAGTACATATTTTTAAAACCCTTCCTTCATCTATAACACACCCTTGGCCTAAGCTTAAATTGTTCCTCCGCTTCAGTGCCTCGGTTGTAGCTGTCCTGCACACACCGCTGTATGGCTAACGCCAACTATGTCCCTAGCCCCAGGGACCGCGAGCCCTGGCCTCACTGCAGCAGGTGACACTGTTTCCTGCCTCCTCCTCCTCCTTGAAAGTCTTTGATTCCTTGGTTTCTGTCTTGCTGCTCTGCAGTGGTCTCTCCCACAGGGGGTGCCTGCTTTTCTCCCTCCTTCCCTCACCTCCTTCCCTCTTCCCCCCGCTCCCCCACCTTAAATACCAGCAGCTCCTTAGTCTCTTTTCCCCGACCCGGAGAGCCTACCACCGGGCTCATTTTTGCTGCTGCCAGCTGGACACGTCCACGGGGATAGCCTGTCGGCACCTCAAATGCAATAGGTCCAAAACCAAACTCATAATTTCCCCGACCAAGCCCGGCTTCATTTCCAGCTCATGTGTCCCAAAGGCCATGATGGCCACTGCCCTCACTCAGGCCCTGTGAGCACGCCCTTTACTATTGCAAGAATCTCTCTCACGTCTCTGACTCCGCTCTTGCCCATCTTACCTGCTGCTTTCAGATTAATCCTCCTAAAACGTGGGCTCGATCACAGCACTCACCTGTTCAAACACATCAGTGACGCACGTTGACACACCTTGCGTCTGACATGCAACAGCCCTGTGCTCTGGTCCCAGCCCGTCTTTCAGCCTCGTCCGTGACAGCAGACAGGACCACGGACATCTCAAGTATTTCCGCAGTATCCTGAGCTCTTGTCCCTTCCCCGGCTTCCCTCTCTGACATTTACACCCCTTTCTTTCTTTATGGTCCTTTCAGCCGATGCTGTTCTTTCCTAGAATCTTCTCCAATTCCCTCTGCCCAGCCTGGTTCCTGCCTGTACCACTTTGCTACAACTTCCCTGTCGACTTTGATCCTGTTCTTAGTTGCTCTGCCTGACGGCGGTTTCTCCCCTTCCCTCTCTTCTCCAAACCACGTTGCCTTGTCTAAAGGCTCCGGTGGCTTCTCCTGGGTCTTCCCCACCCACCTTTCCTGAGTCTGTGGCTTCGGCAGGAGGAGCCCTGGTGCAGTCCAAAGGGCAAGGGACCCAGTCAGTGGCCTGGGTGCCACGAGCTGTTCTCCTGGAACTAATCACTTGACCACGTTGGAATTTCACTTCTTCATCTATGAAACTAATGAGCTACCTTCGGATGATCTCTTAAATCTTCATTTTTTTTTTTTTAAGGCTGGGCAAGTGAAGCAGTAGGAGTGGAGAAGGAACAAAGGAAGCTGTAACTGGTTGTGATCAATTTGTTGTATGCACCACTGCACTCGGACCAACTGATCTCTTCAATCTTCTAAGTAACAACCTATTAACTCCTGTCTCTCCCAACACCTAGTCTGCTGTTTACAGAACAAGTTAACTGTTTTCACCTATCATTTAAGCAAAAAAAAAAAAAGTTATTTCCAGGCCTTTATCAAAAGGAAAAGTTTATTTTCCCCCACTTTTTCATAACTGGCCCCTAATTCTTATTTCAAACATATAACCAAATGTGTGTTCTGCAGTAAGTTATGTGCACAAATAGAGATTTTCATCTGCGAACTAAATTACTCCAGGCTTGTTGGCACAAATATAACCTCGTATGGAAACCACTGGCATTAAGTGTTGGGAGTAAACTTTTGCTAGACTTGAGCACTCGCTAGGCAACTAGGATCACTCATGGGTAGCATTCCGTGTCCCGTGTGGATACTGGGGAGAGGCGAGAAGCTTCTCGTGCCAGACCCATGGGCCTTCTGCTGTGAGCTCCGCTCCCACCTCCCCCTGCCTTTCATGGAAGGCTCCAGCACCTCCTCCCAGATGGTTCCTCTCGAGAGGTCATTCCACTTTCAGTTCTTCTCAGTCTTCTCCCTTCTGACGTAGGACCAGCCCATTTCCACTCAGCCTTTCTGAGGCCCTCGCTGCTCCTGGAAAGCTGGATGGAAAATGCATTTCATGCCAAGCATTTTCCTCGGCAGGCTTCCCAAACCCTTGGTCACAAGGTCAGTCACAGTCTTTCTCACGGTGCAGCGTCGGGGCCCTCAGAGCTCCAGGTGCGTGTGCTCCTGCTGAGGAAAGCGTGACAAAGAGCGCGTGCCCCGGCTGTCCCCATAGGCTGGTCCTCAGTCGTGCTCCACGCTCCAGACCGGCCGCAGCTGAATGGGTTCCCTGAGTTACACACTTAAAGGCTTTGAACCCTCCTCCTCTGCCTCCTCTGGCAAAACGCAGTCCGTCTTATGGTCTTACCCACACTGAACTTAAGAAAGTGAAGACCTTTTTCAATTCTTTGCCATTTGTTTCTGTATTTTAAACATCTGCCTAATACAGAGGATTATCAAAGGCTAATGCTGAGAAAACCAGCGAAGGAGGTGGCATTATGCCCAGGGCTTCCATTTCTCTGCCCTTCCCCATGATTCATGGGCCCAGGGTCCCCTCTGCTTTTGGAGGAAGGCTCCAATCTCAGGCAGGCACACCTTAATGTAGTATGTGTCGAATTGTAGTCCAAGCATCACCCTCATCAGAAACTCCCTGGGTGCTTGTTAAATACAGATTCCTGACTTCGCCCAGCCCCAATGCTTAAGAATATTAGGGGAAGGCTTCCTGTGCTTAGCATGCGGGTCAGCCAATGTGCTAATGCATTTCAGGGATTTTCAGTGGAAGGCACTGTCCTCTCTTACAGGAACATGTGGAATTATAACCGATTTATAGGGATTGTGGGAGGCTGGGGGTGGAAGGCTGGAGGCATTCTGAAAACCAGGGTTTTTATTTATAATGTAAAAGTCACACTGTCTTTCGGTCACACCACCTGAGTCTATTAATATATGCTATTTTCTCTGACTAGTGGTGCCTAGAACCTATGCCAGTTTAGAAATTCTGAAAACGGGACTACTGCCAAGGATCTGAAATGAAATGTTGGTCTCAAGAATGTGCTACCCTCTCTTTCAGGGGTCTGAACTTGCTCCCCCATTCGGCTGTAACAATGGCACTCTATTCCCTGCTGCGGGAGCACGTGACCAAAGGAAAACCACACAGAGCTCTGCCGTTCTCCTCCTCTTCCTTATATGCACACAACTTCCTTAGGTGCTTATGACATGGAGCCTCTCTGCCACAAGAATTCTTCATAACAGACTTGAGTGGTTTTTAGAATCCAGCTAAAAAGTTTGAGAATAGCCTCCTGCTGTTTTTTTTTTTCCAAAAATAATTCTTTTATGGTAAATAATACCAAAGGGCATTAATATTTTCCAAACTTAAACTGGTGAATATATACACAAGTACCTTAATCCATAGATAGATAAATAGATAAGTATATATTTTTAAGCCCATTAATCCTCAAGACTATCTTTCAGTGCACGGAGAAAATCTTATCAGCTGGAGCCAATCTCTCCTGCCTGACGTTTTCTTAACAGATGAAACCTGACGTGAAAGAGGACGACTTTGATCAGTTGCATCAGACCATGTGAATTATGGGTACTCATGAAAATGCGGATTCCTGGGCGCTGTGTCACCCTAACTAAATCAGAACCTCTGGGGGTGACGTACAAGTGGTCTGCATTTTTATCAAGCTCCGCAGGGTGCTGTGATCATCGTGATGCCCTATCTTAGAGCATAATGTCTTCTTGCAGGACTCTGAGCTCATGTGAAAGTGGCTTAGCTTTCTAGCAAGGCTGAGCAGCAAGGCAAGGACCCAGTCTTCCTCTTTTTTTTTTTTTTTTTTGAGACAGAGTCTTACTCTGTTGCCCGGGCTAGAGTGAGTGCTGTGGCGTCAGCCTAGCTCACAGCAACCTCATACTCCTGGGCTCAAGCGATCCTTCTGCCTCAGCCTCCTGAGTAGCCGGGACTACAGACATGTGCCACCATGCCC
>CAUYSK010035140.1:0-20157 GCA_963575035.1 Avahi laniger | reverse complement strand
GATTTTTATTTTCTTTTTCACTCACATCACACCTAGCATTTTAATCTTCAGTGGAGATGCCAAGTTTGTGGATTTGTTCTTAGGATGAAGCTGAACAGAACAAGAAGCCAGCCAGTAGTGGCAGTTTGGGGGCATAAGGATCGTTCTTCCTTCCTTTCTTAGCTGGTGCAAAAATGCTTCATTTTTTTTTTTTTTTTTGTTTGGTGACAGAGTCTCACTCTGTTGCTCGGGCTAGAGTGAGTGCTGTGGCGTCAGCCTAGCTCACAGCAACCTCAAACTCCTGGGCTCAAGCAATCCTACTGCCTCAGCCTCCCAAGTAGCTGGGACTACAGGCTTGCACCACCATGCCCGGCTAATTTTTTCTATATATTTTTAGTTGTCCAATTAATTTCTTTCTAATTTTAGTAGAGACGGGATCTTGCTCTTGCTCAGGCTGGTTTCGAACTCCTGAGCTCAAACAATCCACCTGCCTCGGTCTCCCAGAGAGCTAGGATTACAGGCGTGAGCCACCGTGCCCGGCCTAAAATGCTTCATTTTTGAATCATCAGATTTGGATTTCCTTTTTCCAGAAATTGTCTTTTGTCAGAGCACTTCTTAAAAACATGCAATGTTAATGGGGATCTTTGGATTTTCCTTCTTTTTGTATTTCTTGCTTACTTGCACAAAGAAGACAAAGTTGTTTGCCTTTTGGTTTCTTGAGGTCACCTTTAATTATAATGATTCTGTTGTTTGTTGGTCCCTGAAAAAAAAATTTATATATTTTTTCTTCTGAGACAGGGTCTCACGCTGTCACCCAGGCTAGAATGCAATGGTTTAATCATAGCTCACTGCAACTTCAAACTCCTGGGCTCAAGTGATCCTCCTGGCTCAGCCTCCTGAGTAGCTAGGAGTACGAGTGCACATCACCTGTGCCTTGCTAATTTTTTAATTTTTTTATAAGACATGAGGTCTCGAACTCTTGGCGTCAAGTCCTTGCTCTTCTACCTTCCAAGGTGCTAGGATTATAGGTATGAGCCATTGCACCTGGCCCCTGAATATATTTTTAAAGGAGAATTTGGTAGATTGATGATTATTAGGAAAGTTATAAAAATATGTATGACAAACTATCCTAAATATACATTTCTAGGCCATTCTCAGCTATTTATTAGTTTCACCTACATTTGTTAAGCTATTGGGACGAAGACTATAATAATAGGAGTTTTTGAAGCTTGATATCCTAATTTTATACTCTAAGTGTATTTCTGAAAAATTTATAAATTGATTTTTTTTGAAATGTTTTAAGTGTACTGGAAAATTTACTGATTAAAAGAGTTCTTTTGTGAATCCTTTTGTAAAGTGAATAATCAGCCTGTAATTTGTTTCTTTGTGTAAACTTGTGTCTGCATACATCAAATTTGTTTTAAACAGGGTATGTCTACAATTGTTGATGCATGTGTCCAAAAAGAAAAATATTTAATTTCTTTTTGTGAAGAACAAATTCAGATTTGGCAGTGTTGATGAGTGAGGCATGCCAGATTATATTCTTTTTAATACTATGAAAATATGTTCTACATCCTAAATTAAGAGGGTGGCAAGAGTTTGTGTATTAAGATTGAACTACAGTATATTTTTGAACTATATTTTCTTAAATAGTAAGAGGGCTAGTTGAAGTTATGCAAAGTTTAAAAAATTATTTAGTAGCTTTATCCTTTATTTTTTTATAGCATAATTGGAATCTGAAATACTAATTTTCTTTAAAATTTTTGCTTTATCTTAGTCTGTAGGTGTAGAAGTGGATATATATGGTGCTTTTCAGTAGAATATGGTTGTTAGCTTACTACTTACTATAGTTTGATTATACCCATCAATTTATTATTCTGTTTAATACTTAGAAAATAGTAACGATAATTTATCTTCCTCTTAGTTTGAATACTTAAATGTCGTTAGCCAGAATTAGCTATAAACAGCTATTTAGTTCTTAATATAGCATAAATTGGTAGATTTATAATATTAATACAATGAAAATATAAAATGTGATTGTCATTGTGTAATGGTTAACTCTACCATGGGTTAAATTATAGGGCCGTTTGTTTTGTTTTCAGGGCTGTCTGGGAGCCTTACTACTATTTAATATGTTGTTTCTCTGGGAAAGTATATACAAATTAAAGCCAAGAGCATCTTATCCACATCTCTCACATCCTCTGCATAGCCTACTAGATTGTCAGTCAAGGGAGCCTTTCATGATCTTACATGTGTTCTGTTAGATCTCATGGAAAATAAAATCTTTCCTTGATAACTGAAGAAGTAGTCTGTGGGTTAGGGAACCCTTGGAAGTTTTCTGGGATCTAGTAAGATGCAGAAATAAGTCAGCCATGTTTGTCCATGTCCTTAATAGGTCGAGGGTCAGGGATACACCAGAGGACGTTATCAGGTTCAAAACTAGAAAGGAGACAAAGGATCAGGAGCCAGAGGTTTTTGGGATCAAGTTCAAGGTGGGACATGGACAAATTGTTCAAAATGTAGGCCTTGAACTTTGTTGAGGGTGTTCTCACTGTGCCAGGGAGAACTAGACAGAAGCAGCCCAACTGAATTCAATTGTTTACTCAGTCATTTAGTGCCTACTGTTTTTTAGAGGGTGCAGATATTAATACATGGTCAGTGTCTTTAAGGAGTTTATGAGTCTCCTGTGAATCAGTATATGACAGAGTGACAACCATTGTGTCTTAAAGAATAGTAGCTGAGAGATGTTGGTTTTTTGGCAGTGGGGCAAACAATGATTTGGGGTATGAGTAGTATGAGTACAGGAGGAAATGCTTCTCTTTCCCATAGCTATTGAATTTATGATTAGGCAGTTCTCTGACCAATATATATACCCCGTTACTTGCCATTTCTTCATGTGGCTCCATTCCGTTGGATTTCGAAGATCTTGTTATCTTTGAGTTTCTTTTGAAAGTGTATTTACCCCTATGAGGCATTCTATTTTAAATTTATTATCAGCTAACACTTTTTTTTTTTTTTTTTAAAGAGAGAGGATCTCACTATATTGCCCAGGCTGTTCTCAAACTCCTGGGCTTAAGCTGTGCTCTCATCTCAACTTCCCTAGTAACCACTGCACCTGTCTAAATTTACTAAAAACAAACACTTTTTTTTTTTTTTTTTGAGACAAAGTCTCTCTCTGTTGCCAAGGCTAGAGTGCCGTGGCGTCAGCCTAGCTCACAGCCAGCTTCAAACTCCTGGCTCAAGTGATCCTTCTGCCTCAGCCTCCCAAGTAGCTGGGACTACAGGCATGCGCCACCATGCCCGGCTAATTTTTTCTGTATATTTTTAGTTGTCTGATTAATTTCTTTGTATTTTTAGTATAGACGGGGTCTCGCTGTTGCTCAGGCTGGTTTAGAACTCCTGAGCTCAAACAATCCGCCCTCCTCAGCCTCCCAGAGTGCTAGGATTACAGGCGTGAGCCACCGCGCCCAGCCCAAAGCAAACACTTTTAATGATTATCGAACATTGGTTAACATCTAATCACTCACTGTATGATTTTGGGTAATTTGATGGAACATACCAAGCCGTGGTTTCCTCATCAGTAAAATGGGCACGTCAATAGTACTTACCTTTAAGGGTTAAGGATTAAATAAGATAGTATATGCTTAGTAGTTGCCCAGTGCCTTGCACATAGCCCTCAAAAATATTAGCTATTTTAGCTCTGGTGTAGGATAAGAAGGAGGTTGGTAGGAGGCAATAGTTCTACATAAGAGTTTTGAAGATGCTGAAAACAAATGTAATTTAATTCTTAATTCTTCTATCTCTCCTATTTTCCATTTCCAGTTAATTGCCAAATCTTGTTGATTCTCTTTTCTTTTACACTGTCTGAACTCTGACCTGTTGTCTCCATTTCAATTGTCATTACCTCTGGATGTTTGTAGTAATTTCATAAATAATCTTGCTTTTAGTCTCTTTTAACTGTCACCTTGTAAAGCACAACTTTGATCATTTTATCACCCTTGCCAAAACCCATCACTGTTTTCCCATTGACCTCTCTTTAACCTTAAGTTCAAAACTGTAAAACCTGGCCAGAATATATTTTTATCTCCTAATATTCTTTGTCATGAATCTGTGTTCTGGTCGTTCAACTGAGCGCTGTTTTCTGAAAGTAGCCTCAAGTTGTTTTCACTCTCGCTATTAATTTGGCCTAAAATGTTTACCGGTCGTTTTCTGCGTGGCCAAACCCTAAAATATGTTTTAAAACAGCCCTATTACTATGCTGTCATCTCTTTATTGATTAATTCTTCCAGTGAAAAGGAAATCTCTGTGTCTTTTAGTTTTCCCAAAACATCATTTTTACATTTCTGTTTTGGTACTTAATGTTTTTCTACATTGTGTTATAGTGACTTACGTATACCTTTTTGCACTAGTAGATGGCAAGTTCCTTGAGGACAAAAACAATGTTATTTATCTTTGTGCACTTTAAAGTTACTAAGACAGTAGTTTATTTTTTTTATAATAGATGCTCAGTTAAATCTTTTTTCCACTCAAAAGAAAAATGAATCATTATTTTTTAAACAGAGACCAAACACACTAATGTCCACAGCTGGATAAAAAATTAACCAATCAAATGTGTGAATTGTAGTCTTTGTAAAGATGAATAGTTTAAACAAAGGCTTAAATTCTTAAATTGTATTTCATAAATATGTGAGAATTGAGTTTTATATTTTATAGGGAGGTGGGCTTAATCCAAGCACTTTAATTCATGTCTTTATCTAGATAATACTGTCAGGTCTTTAGGCATATGATTATATACATAGGTGAGTCAATTTTTAATTTTTTTTTTTTTTTTTTTGCTATGTGGCTATTAATAAACTTCTGATCTTTATAAAACTAGTATCAGGCATATGTGGTTCCTAATTATTCAGGACAAGTTAAAGCAGCTTAATATCCCAGTTTTTTTTCTACTTAATGTAGTGTTTTAGTGCATAAGATGAGGGAGAGAAAAGGAGAGAGTATTTAAGGAATTTAAGATCATGAATTGGAAAAGACCTAGAAGAGCCATGACTGCTAAGTGTCTTGGAAATAAAATGAAATTGAGTGTCTGCCATGCAGTACCCTTAAGCTACAAATGAATACTATCTTCTCTCAGGAAGAAGAGAGAAGCTGGGAGCAACTGTGCATGATCATTTTCACTAAATTCTTCTAAGAGTACCTAACTTTGTGTACAAATTGGATTCATCTTTTCAAATATTGGAAACTCTTGGGGTAAACTAATACTCTATTCAGGACAATAATTTTTTGTCTATATGTAGTTCCATAAATTTCCACATGGTGGCAGAAGATACTTACATCTGGAAAGACTATGAAATGAAATTCAGAAAACTTTATATTCAATTTTATTTGAAATAGTATTTGTCTTTTCATATTCCTAGTAATTTTTATGTTTTTAGTGTATGATATAGGTTTGTTGCCACTTGAAATATTTTAAACATATTTGCAAATTTTTAAATGCAGTAAATATTTTTTCTATTATATACAATTTTAATCCATTTTTGAAAGTTTCATGGGTACCTCCTGAATAGTGTTTTAAACAATTGTTTTGGTAAATGTCTTTTTTCTTAGTCAGTTTAGGGGAAATTGAGGATAGTAATTTATTATTTCTAGATTAATATATGAAACCCAATATGTAAAATTTTATTTAACTTTAGAGATCAAGGAATTGATCCGGGATAATCATAGCTCACTGCAGCCTTGAACTCCTGGGCTCAAGCAATCTTCCCACATCAGCCTCTGGAATAGCTGGAACTATAGGCGCATGTCACCACTCCTGGCTAATTTTTCTTATTTTTGTAGAGATGATGGTGTCTCAATATGTTGCCCAGGTTGATCTTGAACTCCTGGCCTCAAGTGATCCTCCTGTCACAGCCTCCCAAAGTGTTTATGGTTCTTATTAACAGAAAATATGTTTTTCATAAAAATTTAAAGAATATGTAGCTTTATATATAGAGAGTAGATTAATTGTAAAAGTATGAATTATATGAATGATGAAAAAGATAAAAATAGGGATTTGGAAATTCTGTGGAAACTTAAATAGGCTAAGTTTTTTTTTCCCTTTGCTTTTTTTGAACACCAGATGGTAGATGATCTAGTTAAAAAAGATGGGAGAATAACATAAGACTTTTTATTTTTGACCAGTAATATTCTAGCCTTTTTTAATGTGCTGATGTTTTATCCTATCTATAATTAGTTTGATTGTATAATTTGTTGTCAAAACTGGGACACTCCCTGCAGCAAAAGAAGTACTAAAATGAAATACACATATTTGAAATGTGTATTTATTGACTTAAAATTGGGTTTATTATGTTGCTAGAATTATAAAATAGTTCTTTATAACTGTTCTTGAAAGTAAGTTTTCAAAATATAAAAACATGGATTTGTATACTTTAAGACAAAAAAAAAAGCCCCTTTGTTGTGATTATATGAACATTACAAAAAGAACACATATTCTTGTACTTTCTTTTTAATTCTACTGTCTGTAATACTGTGTCACTTTTTTCCCCTGAAGCATACAGATTTTACAACAAGGTTTTATTTTAAAATTTTTCTTAAAATTGCCTGGAGAAGTTACATTTTATGATTAATATAGAAAACTATCTTGCTATAGGTGTTGAGATAGCAAAGAAGCTCAGGGCAAATTCTGGTCAATGGAGGATATTCTCAAATTAATTTTTTTAAAGTTTAAATATTTAAGCCCAAATATTTTAACAGGCTCTTTCTGTCTCCATTTAGATTAGCTTTCTTTGATACATATTTTTAGAAGACAAAACTTGTCAAATAAATTGTATTTAGGATTATTTTGAATGTTTACCAAATTCAGATGCTCCAAAATCATTGGCTTTTTCAATTTTTTTCCATTTTGGTATGGAAAAATAAAACAAATATGTCCAGTTATAAATAAGAGTTCTTCAAAAGATTGTTTCTAGAAATTGAGTTATGCAGTTACAGAATTCTTACACACTATTTGTGCTCTCACGATTTAACTTTTTCTTTCTTAGTAAATTTCAGTCTTCCAGTTACAAGCTTTGTTTTCAAAAAACACCATTTGTTAAAAGCTTAAGCTGTTTATTAGTCCAATAAAGCTCTGACTAAAGAATTTTTACCGATTTGAACAAAATGCAATCAAAATTTAGGGGACTAGTTTATAAAAAAGTTTCAATATCATTGTAGGACACTTAGATTGCTTTGCAAATTAGTTCAGCAAGGCTCCAGTAGTTCTATTAGGTCATTAAATATGAAATGTCTGATTTTGAATCAAAAGTTTAATTTATAATATCTCAAGCACCTAACTATTGACACACTTTTGTCATCTTAATGGTAGCTTGTTTATGCCAACAACAAAGAAGCCTGGAGAGTGAGTAGCAATGAAATTGCCAAAGGAGTTTTCCACAGCTTGTTGAGAATTGAATATTTTCCCTTGCAAGAAGTGGTCCAAAGCCTAGAAAAAGTGGTAGTCGGTTGGAGCAAGGTCTGGTGAATACAGTGGATGACAGAGAGTTTCCAAGTCCAGCTTCTGTAGTTTGAGCAGAGTTGTTTGTGTGACATGTGGTCCAGTTATTGGCCTGTCTCTGTTGACCAATCTCGGCTGCTTAATCGTAAGCATCCTCATCATTTCATCCAACTGATTGCAGTAGACATCTGCTGTAATTGATTGACCAGTTTTTATGAAGCTGCAATGGATAATATTGGCATTGGATCACCAAGCAGACACCATTAGATTTTTTTGAGAATATTTGGTTTTGGACTTTGTTTTGGCACTTCATCTTTATTGAACCATTGTGTTGAACACTTGGCGATTGTACAAAGGAATCCATTTTTCATCACATGTAACAATATGGTGTAGAAATGATTCACCTTTATGTCATGACAGCAAAGAAGGGCAAGCTTTAAGACAATTTCTCTTCTGATGCTCATTTAATTCACGTGAAACCCATCTATCCAACTTTTTTACATTGCTGATTTGTTGCACATGGTCCAATATTGTAGGCTTCCACTACAGCTTTCAGCCTCCAGCTCGTCATTATCCACTTTGGTCTCGGGTCGCCCATGTGGCTCATTTTCAAGATTACAATCACCAGAATGGAACTTCTCAAACCATCCATGTACTGTGTATTTATTAGCCACATCCTTCCCAAACATTTTGTTGATGTTTTAACTGTCTGTATAGCATTGGTTCCACAATGGAACTCATATTTGAAAATAACACAAGTTTTTGACTTATCTATAGTTTCACAAAAATTGCTCCAGAAAAAATTTGAAAGATAATCACAAGCCAAACAGTGCATTTGCAAGACTGAGGATGTACCTTCACCATAAAAATAAAACAATTTTTGAAGTGAAATGTCAAAGATATCAACTATCAGACTTTAACACTTAAGGAAATCAGACATTTCATATGTGATAACCCAATAAAATCACAGTAACATCAGATATTTCACCTTTAAAAGCATGAATTTCCAATAGTTTTACTTTGATTCTGTGGGTTTGGTAAAGAAAGCAAGCTGTTACTAGATTTAATTTAACTAACTTTCTATTTGAAGCATCTGTTGTCACTGATAGCTAAAATTGTTGAACTTTTTGCAAAGTGGTTCGTTTGCTGACAGTTTAACAACTGTTGCTTTACTTTTTATATGTGCACAAGATAATCTAGGATAAAAATGGTGAAGTTAACCTAGATGATTAGTGATTTGATCTAAATTAAAAAATCATGCTTCTCATTATAATATGTAAATATACTGTCTGTAGCTATACAGATTGTCTTCACATACAGGCATAAAATAATTCAAAATAACTTTTAAAGTAAATGCTGATGCTTAATCAGTAGATTTGTGTCTTTTGGTTTTCATGTAGTCAATATTGTAGTCTCTTTGGTACATGTTTATTATCAAGTTTTTTTTGAGAAATGGAAATTCCTCACTCAAGTTTTCATTCAAGATACATTTTTTTTTTAACTTACTGATGCCAAAAGAGTTAATTGCAAAATAAAAAGCATTGCCAAGCAATAAATAGTTTCAGATTTGTACCATGTGTTAAATGACAAAACCACTGTAGTAGGAGCCAACCATGCAGGAATACCTTGGAGATATTTTGAGTTTTGGTTCCAGAACACCGTAATAAAGCAAGTATCATAATAAAGGGAGTCACATGAATTTTCTGGTTTCTTAGTGCATATAAAAGTTATGTTTACATTATACTGTAGTCTGTTAAGTGTGCAATAGCATTATGTCCAAAAAAACCAATGTACGTACCTAAATTAAAAAATATTTTATTGCTACAAAAATGCTAACAGTCATCTGAGCCTTCAGCAAGTTGTAGTCTTTTTGGTGGTGGAGGGTCTTGCCTTGATATTTATTTCTGCTGACTAATCAGCGTAGTGACTGCTGTATGCTGGCCGTGGCTGTGACAGTTTCTTTAAATAGAACAACAATGAAGTTTGCTGCATCAGTTGACTCTTCTTTTCACAAAAGATTTCTCTGTGGCATGCAATGCTGTTTGATAGCATCTTACCCACAGTAGAACTTCTTTCAAAACTGGAATCAGTCTCCTCAACCCTGCCGTTGCTTTATCAACTAAGTTTATAGAATATTCTAAATCCTTTGTTGTCATTTCAACAATGTTCACAGCATCTTCACCAGAAGTAGATTCTGTTTCAAGAACATACTTTCTTTGCTCATCTATAAGAAAGAATTCCTCATCGTTTGTTTTATCATGAGATTGCAGCAATTCAGTAACATCTTTGGGCTCCACTTCTGAACTAGGGTTTTAGAACTAGAGTTCTCTTGCTATTTCCCCCACATCTACAGTTACTTCCTTCACTGAACTCTCAAACCTTTCAAAGTCATCCACGAGAGCTGGAATGAACTTCTTGCAAACTCCTGTTAATGTTGATATTTTGACCACCTCTCGTGAATCACAAATGTTCTTAATGGTATCTAGAATGGGGAATCCTTTCTAGAAGATTTTCAATTTACTTTGCCTAATCCATCTGAGGAATCACGGTCTATGGCAGATACAGCCTTATTAATGTATTTCTTAGATAGTAAGACTTGAAAATTGAAATTACTTCTTGATCCACAGGCAGCAGAATGGATGTTGTAATAGCAGGCATGAAAACAACATTAATCTCCTTTTGTATCTCCATCAGAGCTTTTAGGTGACCAGGTGCATTGTCAATGAGCAATAATATTTTGATGGGAGTCTTTTTGCTGAGCAGTAGGTCTCTATAGTGGGCTTAAAATATTCAGTAAACCATGCTGTAAACAGATATGCTGTTATCCAGGCTTTGTTCCATTTATAGAGCACAGCCAGAGTAGATTTAGCATAATTCTTAAGGGTCCTCAGATTTTCAGAATGGTAAATGAGCATTGGAGATTACCTCCCTAGGAGAGTCGACCTGTTCTTTGAAGCCAGGCATTAGCTTCTGTCTAGCTATGAAAGTCCTAGATGGCATCTTCTTCCACTACAAGGCTGTTTCTTCTATATTGAAAATCTGTTGTTTAGTGTAACCACCTTAATCAGTGATCTTAGCTAGATCTTCTGGATAATTTGCCGCAGCTTCCATATCAGCAGTTGGCTGCTTTTTCTTGCACTTCTATGTTATAGAAATGACTTGTTTCATTAAACGTTCATGAACCAACCTCTGCCAGCTTCCAACTTTTCTTCCACAGCTTCCTCACCTGTCTCATTTTTCACAGAGTTAGAGAGACTTAGGGCCTTGTTCTGGATTAGGCTTTGGCTTAAGAGAATGTTGTGCCTGATTCGATCTGATGTCTAGGCCACTAAAACTTACTCCGTATCAGCAATAAGCTATTTTGCTTTCTTACCATTCCTGTGTTCGTTGGTTTAGAATTTCCTTCAGAAATTTTTCCTTTGCATTCGTAACTTGGCTAACAATTTGACAGAAGAGGCCTAGCTTTTGGCCTGTTTCGGCTTTTGATGTGCCTTCTGTACTAAGCTTAATCATTTCTGGCTTTTGATAAAAACTGAGAGATGTACAACTCTTCCTTTCACTTGAACACTTAAATGCCATTATAGGCCTATTCATTGGCCTAATTTCGATTGATATTGTTGTGTCTTAGGGAATAGGTGGGCCCAAGGAAAGGGAGAGAGATGGGGAACAGCCAGTTGGTGAAGCAGTCAGAACACACACAACATTTATTATGTTTGCTGTCTTTTTGGGCACTGTTCATGGTGCCCCAAGACATTTACAGTAGTAACATTTTCAAAGATCATTGATCACAGATCACAATAACAGATATAATAATAATGAAAAAGTTTGAAATATTGTGAGAATTACCAAAATGTGACACAGAGACATGAAGTAAGCACATAATGTTGGAAAAATGGCACCAATGGACTTGTTTGACAGTGTTGCCATAAACCTTCAATTTGTAAAATGCACAATATCTGTAAAGTGCAATGAAACAAGGTATGCCAGTATATTGTATTTGCTCTCTATATACTCTGTTTCCTTTACATATTTCACATGTACCTAACCTATAATTTCTCATATTCCCCACTCAGCTTGCTTAATGACAGCTTTGTATATTTTATAGGCTGAAACATAGACCACATCACAACTGCCCCTGGTAGGGGAAGCAGAGTCAAATGCTTATTTGATTATTCTAGACAGGAGTTATTTAACTGGAGCTGCTTATATCTGAGTGTGTTTACTTTATCAACAAATCCTTTATACTGTCTGTCCTTGAAGGCATTAGTTACGCTGAGTCAGGAAAGGGTTGAGAAAGACAGGTTATCAATAGTCATCTTCCAGATTTAATCACTTATTAAGAACTTGTGTTTGTTGCATCTCATATACCACTAGACAATCTTTGAAGCTGGAAGTACAAAGTGGAGGTATGTCAATACTATCTCTGTTGTCAAATGCCGCTGTTAATACTTTAATTAAAAATGAAAAAATTCAGGACAAATTTTAAACTGGACGAGATGTCAAGACAACAGTCATAAACCAGGAGAATTCTATACAAACTAGGATGTATAGTTGTTGCATTATTGTGTATTTTAAATTTATCTGATAATAATTGTTTTGGTAGGGAAGTGGCATGCTGTAATTTTATAAGTAAAATATCGAATTCAGTCGAGTTTTTAGTTCTTGACTATATCCACCGATTTGCTGTTTCATCTTTGTCATGTTTCATAGTTTATTCCTTAATTTCTCCATCTTTCAAATAAAAAGAACATATACTTTAGACCCACTTGGTAGAAAGTATCACGTGAACAAATTAGACCTGGCGAGGCATTTGGACTCTTGCTGAAATAAATCTAAACCTAAAAGAATTATTATTGGCTTTATGAGGTGAAAAATTAGGACTGCCAACATTGCACTCCTGAGAAATACTGTGTAAATTTTTCACTGAGCTCAGAGGCACAACTGGCTTCTTGAAGGACTCTGCACCTTGGGATAGTCAACTTATATTTGTCTCTAATCTCAAAATTCAAGTTTATGTCTGGATACATACTCATGGTGGACTATTATTACCTGTAGTCTAATTTTTGTTGGCTGCAGTGGGCTAGGCCAGTCTTCTTGCCAAAGGATCTCACTCCAGAAAATCGGCTCCCTCAACATCCCTCCCCCCCTTTTATATTTGAACATCTGCCCAAGAAGTTCAGTTTGGTATTTGAGAAAGATTCTCTCCTAGACCAAATGTTTAGTCAGGCTTCTCTGAACCCAACTTGGCCTTATTGGCATGTCCTTCAAAAGTGCAGTTTTAGCAAGATTCTGTCAAATTAATTTAGCCAGAATCCCCTACCCTTGATATCTGATCACCTTGAAATCTGATTGGATTCCTTATCTTCCACCATCCCCCAGGTAGTATCTGATCACTCCGATTTCTGCCTTTTGCAAGAATCCTGTTAGATCAGTTTATCAAAGAATTGCTCTACCTTCTTAGTAATTTTCCATGCACTGACCAACCCCTCCTCCACTGTGCATCTTGGCTATAAATTTCTACTTTTCTTTGTTGTATTAGGAGTTGATCCCAATCTCTCCTACTGCAAAACCCCATTGCAGTAGTCCCTGTAACTATTGCTATAGACCTGAATAAAGCCTGCCTTGCTGTTTTAACAAGTGTCATGAATATTTTTTCTTTAACAGCTTGCTACTTTTCTTGAAGGTATTTTGCATTTCTGAGGCTGGCATTCTTCCATAATAATCACAGTAATAGATTGGGTCATGCAGAGAAGGTTAACTTGACACTTGAACAATAAAAGGTTTTGGTTAAGAAATTAATGTATAGCCATCTTGTTTTAGGATGACCAGTTACCCGGTTTACATCTAAATAGGATTTTTTCTTTTTTAAAATATCTGGACTTGAAACTTCAAAATAACTACAAAAGTGTAAGGGTAAAAAGTACACTCATGATAGGAAGTCATATCTTCAGTTCACTGTTTCCTTAGAGTAAGTACACAGACTTGTACGTTTTACACGATTTCCTGTCATTTTAGGAGTACCAAATTATAACACTTTTTTTGTTTTGTTTTTTTTTTTTTTTTGAGACTGAGTCTCACCGTGTTGCCTGGGCTAGAGTGCCGTCACGTCAGCCTAGCTCACAGCAACCTCAAACTCCCGGGCTCAAGCAGTCCTATTGCTGCAGCCTTCCAAGTAGCTGGGACTATAGGCATGCACCACCATGCCCGGCTAATTTTTTTTCTATGTATTTTTAGCTGTCCAATTAATTTCTGTTTTTGGTAGAGACGAGGTCTCGCTCTTGCTCAGGCTGGTCTCGAACTCCTGAGCTCAAACAATCTGCCCGCCTCGGCCTCCCAGAGTGCTAGGAATACAAGCGTGAGCCACCGCGCCCGGCCTGTAACACTTTTTGATTTTGATTTTTTTCTATCTTACTATCTTTAAGCTTCTTATGCTCCACCAGCAGCTTTTTGCATTTCAGTATAAATTTGCATAATTCCTGATAGGTTCCAGTTATATTTAAAGACACTTTAGCATGCCAGTGTTTTTTAAAATGCCTAGTAGCCCATTTTTTTTTTTCTGTTGTATCTTCAGATGTTCAATTTCTAATTATGGTGATTTGTGTCTATGTTCATTTTAAAAAGAAATTAAGTATATATGTAGTACGTATTTATGTGTGGGGAGATTAATGGGAGAACGTTTTAGATCATCTTGACATCCTGTCTGCCCCTTTATACCAGTATAATAGTTTGTAGTTGCCATGTAATAAAAACAAAAAATAAAACAGATTTTAATGAAACTGATACATTCTTTAATATTTATTGTGCACCTGTTAGGTTCAAGGCTTTGTTTAATATATGATTTGGGGCCTCAAGAAACTAGGATATAGAGGAAGAGATAAGAGAACTACAGCTATGAAGTAAGGCACTCATATTGTGTTAGTAGTAAATACCACTCAAAGTTAAGATTTGAAATGGAAATTCAGAATATGTCATCCAAACAGCCGGGTCTGGGGCTGGTTTTATAGGCAGAAAACTATCATGAGGGAGACGGGAAAATGCAACAAGGCATGACCTGATTGGGCAATGCAGAGAGGTGGTGCAGGGTCTGTGGCTCTTAAGTTCGTACTGCAACAAAACCTGGCACCCCTCACTTCTTAATTTGGTCTGTTCATCCTTTTGGTATCAAGTCTAAGAACTCTTTGCCTACTCCCAGGACCCAAAATTTGCTCCTTTTTTTTCCCCGATAGTTTTATATTTTACTTTTAAGCCCATGATCTATCTTGAATTAACTTTTGCATATGGCATGAGGTTTTAGGTCAAGGTTTTATTTTTTTTTTTTTTTGCTTATGGAATGTCCATTTGTTGAAAGGGTATTTCTCCTGCGTTGAATTGCTTGTGCACTTTGGTAAAATTAGGCATATTTGTGAGTCTCTTTCTGTACTGTCTGTTCCATTCTATGTCTATGTGGCTATCACATTATCTTGCTTCCTGTGGCTATAGATTAAGTAAGCCCTAACATCAGAAAGAGTTATTTCTCTCACTTAATTCTTCCTTTTTTAAAATTGTTTTGGCTATTATAAGGCCTTTCTTTACCTCTATACATGTTAGAATAAACTTGTCTATGTCTAAGAAAACATCTCTGGTATTCTGATTGTATTTGCATTAAACTACAGAGGTCAACTTGGGGGGAACATTGATGTCTTTTCTATGCTGAACTGCGTCAATTTTAAAATTTAAAATAATAAAAATGAAATAAAATTAAGAATTTAGTTTCCTAGTCAGTCTCAGTAATCATATTTCTTCAAGTGCTCAATAAGTCACATTGGCTTGTGGCTACTCTGTTGGACAGTGTAGCTCTAGACGCCTGTACGTACTGGTCCCTGTTTCTGGAATTTTATTTAGCTTGACCAACTTATCCTTTTAGACTTAGCTTAGATGGCACCTTGTCCTGGAGACCTTTTCTGCACCGTGCCTCATTTTTTAGCTTAAGTGCTCCCATTGAACTCTGTGTTCATTTCTATTTATGGCAATTATTATATACTCTTCTTCATACTGTGCAGAAATTGCATTTTTACTTTTGTGCTTTCCCACTAAATTATAAGTTTCTTTGAATCAGAAATGTGAGATCATCTTTGTATCCCTAACACCTGACATTTAATGTGTGAACAATAAATAATTAGTGATGTATAAATAATAGTATCACATCCAGTTACTTTTATGGTGACTACTTGTTTTCTGTAATCATGGTCTCTGAACTTTTGGAGCATGTATCATTCATATGTACGTACATTTACTTTTTTATACATTTTGAACTGTATTATTAGCTAATATCTGAAGCATAATATCCACTTAGGGGGTAGTGTTCAGTAACAACAGTGAATATCAATTTGCATTCCAAATAGTCTTGATACTTTTTAAAATTTGGGGCTGATTTTTTTGGAACTGATTATATTGCCATTTTTAAAAAGTATGGTACATTTGTCACAACTAATGAACCAATATTGATTCATTATTACTAACTAAAGTCCATTCTTTATTCACATTTGCCTAGTTTTTACCCAATGACCTTTTTCTGTTCCAGGATCCCATCCAGGAGACCACATGATATTTAATTGTCATGTCTCAGCCACCTCCAGACTTTGACAGTTTCCCAGACTTTCCCTTTTCTTGATGACAGTTTAGAGGAGTACTCGGGTATTTTGTCCCCCAATTGGGATTTGTCTGATGTTTTTCTCATGAAAAGAATGGAATTTTGGGTTTGGGGGAGGAGGAACACAGAGGTAAAGTGCCATTCTCAGGATATCAAGTGCACATTATCACCATTGTTTTTACATTAAAGTGGCTGATCTTCACTATCATCTTCTTTTGCTTGTGCTTGCATTATTAATATTGTCTTCAATCAGAAGATTATTTACTTGCATCTTTTAAAGCTACCTGTCCATTTTAGGGAATAGTTTAATTAAAATAGATAATATAAATTGTAAATCCACTTAACTGGCATATCGAACTGTATGTAGCACATCTTAATATCATACATCAAAAGCAAATACAGGGGTGGTAGGAGGAGGTTTCTCCAGTGGCATTAGGGAACTCCTCTTCTTTCCTTATATTATTTATTTCCTGTATCCTAAATGACTTTGTATGTTATACAGTCATGAGGATGCCAGGGCAAACTGTAATTTAAATATTAATAAAACTAAATTTATTTTTAAAGATAAGTTTAAATAGAAATTCCAATATTTTCTCCCTTAACTCAGTGG
Organism: Avahi laniger; assembly: GCA_963575035.1. NCBI lineage: Eukaryota > Metazoa > Chordata > Mammalia > Primates > Indriidae > Avahi > Avahi laniger. The sequence goes on along the minus strand of CAUYSK010035140.1, from coordinate 3,450 downwards.
ATTGCCTTGTCTTATGCAATCCCTGTATCCCTTAGCATGTACTCACATTTGACTCTGGAGATTAATGGTCTAGCAGAGAGCTAAAAGAATTTCAGGGCGTGCACGATGCCTCATGCCTGTAATCGTAGCACTTTGGGAGGCCGAGGCAGGAGGATTGCTTGAGCTCAGGAGTTCGAGACCAGCCTGAGCAAGAGTGAGACCCCATCTCTACTATAAATAGAAATAAATTAGCCGGCACGGTAGCATGTGCCTGTAGTCCCAGCTACCCGGGAGGCTGAGTCAGGAGGATCACTTGAGCCCAGGAGTTTGAGGTTGCCATGAGCTAGGCTGATGCCACAGCACTCTAGCCCAGGCAACAGAGTGAGACTCTGTCTCAAAAAAAATTTCAAAGGTTATTTTATTGGCTTCCTAAATTGTTTTTTTTTATATTCTTCAGACTTTTTCAAGTTATTATTCCTTTGTGTATGGTATACTTATTATGAAAGTCCCTTTCTGTTTCCTGCTAAACAAGAGAGATGTGTACTGGTTTCTCTGTTGCAGTTATCAATAGAACCCTGGGAATCCTTATAGAAATACAGCCATTGCTAGAATACCTTCAATAGCTTAATTGAGAGAGTACTTTTAGGAGGCTTACATTTGTATTCTCTAGGAATATAAAATTTGAATGCTTTTACCTTTTGGCCTTTTTTTGGTTGTTGCTTTAAATCTTCATTTTTTCTCGTCTTGTAAACACCTTAGTTTCCCCAAGTTTATGAGAAATTTTTTGAAATGGGAAGCAATATAAGCTGTATCATGAGAAAAAAATAATAATATAGACCAGGATCACTTTAAGAAACCCAGTGTACAAAATATGAACTTAAACTTTTATTAATTAGTACTAATTATTTCCAAAGAGATTTTTAATTTTAACAAAGTTTGAAGAAATAAACCATTTCATTCCTAGTTCATTTAAAATACTTAAGCTTGTAAAAATTTGATTCATCTAGCTTTTCAAAATTGTTACAAAGTGAGGCATGAATCTTTAGGCATTTTTGACAGATTCCTAATGTTAATTGATTCTAGTTAATAGTTTCTGTATAAAGTAATGCTCAAACAGTGTACTTCCACATATTATTATACTTCAGATATGTAATGGCTAATGCATTATTTTTGTTTAGGGGGGGTCGAGTGGGTATCTACGATCTTTTTAAGGAAAGCATGTACCATATGCATTTAGGATACAATATATTCTTTTAGCATTGCCTTATTTTAACATTATGGACTTGTTTCCTTATTTTAGTGTTAAAAAAATTGAATGTACATTAAATAAGAGTGGTAGTTTGCAAAATGTAGTAACTGCCATTTTGATGCTACTGTGAGGTGAAGAAATATAGAGTAAGGTATTTTTTAGCATGGCATATGGCAACATGCTCAAGAAGTTAATATTTTATGTCTGACATTTTTTTGAGACACTACTAGTTGAATTTGTATTTTTTGTAGTATGTTTTAGAGCATTTTGTGGAGCTCTTAATTTTTTTGTTTAAAAATATATATTCAGAATCAATGCAGGTTTAGGGCTTTAGTCATTCTAGTTAAACTGTAAATAATTTCATGTTTTTCCATTTATTACTTTACCTTCCCATTGTTTCAAATGATTCTCTTTTTATTAGTCAAGGCTATTATTCTCTTGTCATATATTCCTCATCTGAGACATTTTCATTCAGAAGAATAATTACATGAATTTGAATATAATTTGAATAGATTTGTATTGACTATGTTCATTTTTAGCTTAAAATTTGTCCATAGTTATTGTTATCACATTTACTGCCCCCAGATGTTATTGCTAAAACTCATTGACTCAGGTGAATGAAACTCACCTTATAAAATAAGAAGCTTCGAAAAGTTCATGGAGAAATGAAATTAAAAGATAAAAAATACAAACTTTATTTCTCAACATAACTCCATCAAATTTAAGATACTTTTGTAGGCAGTGATGCTAGATTTAGTCTATTTCTAGAGAACTGAGGGTCCTGGGAATCTAACCATGTCATTGCAGTCTTTTTTACATTAACAGAAGAAAAATGGGTGCCCTTCAAAGATTTTTTAAGATTAGCAAATAAAAAGAGGTCGGAAGGAGCCAAATCGGGTCTTAGGGTGGATGCCTAATGATTTCCTATTGAAATTCTCACAAAATTGACCTTGTTTGATGAGAGGAATGAGCAGCAGCATTATCATGGTGGAGAAAGACTCTGGTGAAGCTTTCCCAGGTGTTTTTCTGCTAAAGCTTTGGCTAACCTTCTCACACAATAAGCAAATGTTATTATTCTTTGGCCCTCCAGAAAGTCAAGAAGCAAAATGCCAATCCCCTTCCCTCTCCCCCAAAAATCCATTGCCATGACCTTTGCTCTTCTCTGATAGCTTTTGCTTTCACTGGACCACTTTCACCTGTTGGTAGCCGTTGCTTTGATTGTGTTTTGTCTTCACGATTGTACTGGTAAAGCCATGTTTCATTTCCTGTTACAGTTCTTCGAAGAAATGCTTCGGGATTTTGATCCCACTTGTTTAAAATTTCCATTGAAAGCTCTGCTTTCATCTGAAGTTGATCTGAGGGCAACAGTTTTGGCACCGATTGAGTGGGAAATTTGCTTAACTTTACTTCTTCAGTCAAATTATGTAAGCTGAACCAATTGAGATGTCTCTGCTGTTGGCTGTTGTTTCTGCTGTTAATCATTGATTAGAGTACAAACGATTAATTTTTTCTTTGCAAATTGATGTGGATGGCCTGCCGCTGTGGGCTTCATCTTTAACATCATCTTGTCCCTTCTTAAAATGAGTTATTTGTAAACTGCTAATTTCTTTGAGAGATTGTTCCCCATAAACTTTTTGTAAAGCATCAATGATTTCACCATTCTTCCACCCAAACTTTACCATAAATTTGATGTTTGTTCTTGACAATTTTAGCAGAATTTATGTTGCTCTAATAGGGATTCTTTTCAAACTGTTGTCTTGTCCTTCTTAATGCCTTGAACTAGATCCTGCTTAGACATATTATAACAAGTTAGTATGAGTTTATTTTGGTGTAAAAAAAAATTGAAATCCATGCATAATTTTTCATGATCACATTTTCCATGAACTTTTTGAAGTCCCTTCATATTTTAGAGATTTATATATTAGAGGGTAGGTATTTACCAGTGTATTTGTGGATGAAATGTACTTGCTTTAAAACTAATACAGAGACAGGAATACAGATATGGGATACAGAGGAAACAGTGTTGGCCAGGAGTTAATGATTATTTAAGCTGATGATGAGTACATGAAGGTTCAGTATATTATTCCATCTACTTCTGTGTTTAAAATTTTTTTATAATAAAAAAAATTTTAAATTTTCCTTGAGAATTCATAACCATAAACTGGCCCACATATAGGTATGGGACTTGAATTCATGCTATCTGTATAGCATGAAAAACTCAG
>CAUYSK010035139.1:0-20361 GCA_963575035.1 Avahi laniger | reverse complement strand
AAGCGATCCTCCTGCCTCAGCCTCCCAAGTAGCTGGGACTATAGGCATGCGCCACCATGCCCGGCTAATTTTTTCTATATATTTTTAGCTGTTCAATTAATTTTTTTCTATTTTTGGTAGAGACGGGGTCTCGCTCTTGCTCAGGCTGGTCTCAAACTCCTGAGCTCAAACAATCCACCCGCCTCAGCCTCCCAGAGTGCTAGGATTATAAGCGTGAGCCACTGCGTCCGGCCTTAACAGGCCTCTTTAAGCTTGTTATTACAATGAACACACCAATTCTTAAATTCTGTTTCACTTTAACAATTCTGTTTATATTCAAATTAACTGTCATAATTATCTCTATAAACATATATTCTATGTATCTACTATAATAAGGTCCTAATTAAAATCTACTAAGAAAAGCAAATTAGAACTTTAGTTTCTAAAGTAAAAAGAAGGGAAAAAGTTTCTATAATGAGAAAAATCTTAATAAAAGAAAACTACAAGCAGAAATGCATGCTTTTGAATTCTAAAAGGAGCTCTTTTAAGAACTGATATCAATATGCATAATATAAGGTTAAAAATCAAGATTAGATTAAAGTCACGCTGTAGGCGTTTCATTTTCTTGAGTTTGCGGAAAATGAACTTGTGTAGGTCAGAGATGTTACCATTAATTATTTTGCTATTTTACTTAGGGGTACATGCCTTTGTAGTTAGATTGTAAAACCTGAGGGTCTACTCTCTAATTGTCTTTTAGAAAAATAAACATTCATTTTTGTCTCAAGATACAATGTTCTAATTATTATAGTCATTTAAGTTTGCAGGGTTTTCAAAGCTTAACCGGAAAAACCTGCTGAATTTTCAGCTCTAATCACTGAGGGGTCATGCTTAAGACTTACATCTATTATCTAAAAATCAAATCAGAATTAAAGCTGGTACCAAAATCCAGACTTTGGATTGGATTACTTTTTATTAATAGTATATGTGTGTTGTTATAAAGAATGTAAAAAAGTACAAAAAAGGGTGATCTAGTATAGCAATATTATTTTAGACAAGGTATTTAGCCTTTAAGCCTCACCTTCTTCATCTATAAGATCATGATAATAATAGTATTTAAGTCATGTTATTAAATTATATGAAACAATGCATGCAATATGCTAAATGCTGTACCTAGTAGGGAGTAAATGCTTATTAATATGTTCCATCCTGAAGAGTCTTTAACGGTTTACAAAGTCTGTTCACAGTCATTTATTCCTCCATTCACCCATTCTTTCAGTAGTGACTGGGCACCTCGTCTGGCCAGGCACTGCTCTAGTAAGACAGGGAGTAAGGTGGACTCACAGGAGAGAAGGATGGTAAAGCAAGTAATTCATAAATAACTACATGATTATAACTGTGATAAGAGCTATGATGGAAATATACGTCATATTTATATGTGCGTTTAAAGGGGGTTAGTTATATGTGTGTTCAAGGGGGGTAGTATCTAGCTTTTGGGGTCAGGGACATAATTCAACTTGAGGCTTCAAGGATCATGGATATCATGATACATACTCAATCCCTATGCACTTTCCAATCACCCAGTGTGATATTATTATTCCATCTTTACAGAGAAACTGAGGCTCACAATGTTTAGTGAACTGTCCACACCCAGAGCTGGGCTCAGAACCCAAGGGTCCCAGTGCCTCTTTGTACTTTCTTTTTACCACATGTGATGCTGCCCTCAGTGGGCCAGGAGGGCATCACAGGGGATTCTTCCCGTATCTGCTATTTATTTTCTATGCAATTTTGTAAAGCCATCTAACTAAAAACTTTTGTTTTCCTATCTGAAAAAGTGGTTCCATTAATGATTGTACAGATAAGTTCCAAAACTTCATGAATATGATAATTCAGTGCACGTGATGAGGACTAATGAGGTTTATGAGGAATTATGCACAGAACATAATCCCATAATATCCTTTTTCAGAGGGAAGAGAGTAGGGGGTTGGTGGTACGGGGAGAAGGGTCAACTGAAGCGGCTTTAGTGCCAGGCAGGTAGCACATACATGACAAGCAGGCATATAGGGGAACTGTGACGAATTTGAGAGTGCACACTCAATGCCAAGTATTTTAAAATTAAAAAGTTTTTTAGACCTGTTGAAGCACTGTCAGTCTGCAGACTCTGGAAGCATGATGAAAAGAAAAGCATGTAAGTAAATGACTAAAGCAGAAAAGGCTTTGGGCGATTACAATCAGTCTTCAACTTTTGCAAATAATTAAAACCAGTACTTAGCCTTACCTCATTAATAAAAAGTTTAAGATATTTTTGAAAAGCAATAAAATAATATTAAAAACCAAAATAAGAAGATATCCTTCTCTTCTGAAGTGGAGTAGGAGCTTAAGCAATGTAAAAACATCATTTGTGTGTACAGTCAGGACATTTATACAAGACAAAAGTAATAAAACAGGATATTACTTTTCTTCATAAACTCGTAATTTATTAAAAAGTCAAAATTAGCCTAGCTTTTGTTCTTTTCTCTTAATGAGCAAAGAAATCTTTTTTTTTAAGGGAAACTTTTATTATCTCAAGAAAATTTTCCATTTTGAATAATTTTTTTATGGTACTACTTATTTACGGGCCTTGATGGATAATTCCCATTATTAACTGATCTAGGGCAGTTTCCTGTAAGAGAAAAAGAAGAGAGGAAGGCTTCCCAGGAAGATGATGCTTGAAACTAGTAATAAGAAATTGCTTAAAGAGAGTCAGTAGTTGAAATCCATCTCTGAAACCAGACTGCCTGGTCACATGCCAGCTCTGTTGCTCACTAATTATTTGATCTTTGCGAGCCTCAGTTTCCCCATCTACAAAATGGTGATTACTGAGTAGAGTTAACAATAATGTATTATATATTTTAAAATAGCTGGAAGAGAGGTTTCTGATTGTTCTCATTATAAAGAAATAATGAATGCTTAAGGGGATGGATATGCTAATTTCCATGATTTGATTATTATATATTTAGTTTATATATGTATTGAAACATTGTGTTGTACCCCAGAAATATGTATGATTATTATGTGTCAATCATAGAAAAAAGCATGATTACGATGGTTTCTACATAAAAGAGTGTAAGAGAGGATTAAGTGGGATAAACTGTGTAAAGGGCTTAGTGTTTGGAACACAGAAAAACTCACTAAATGGTAGCATTGAACTAGGTGCTAGGGATACAATAAATAGGACCCCTGAAGTTTTGAGGCTCATATTCCAGTCAGGGAGATAGCAATACAGAGATAATCTCGTAAACAAAAAATATCAGGTAAGTGATAAATGCTGTGCTGAAAGTAAAAATAGGGTAATGTGGCAGAAAGAGTATCTTGGGGGTTACTGGAGGTCATGATTATAGCCCCAAGTTCACCACTAGTGAAAAAGTATGTGAAAATTCACAATTCAATTAAAATATTTCAATATTCATATTGATACAGTATAGATAACCATATATATTTCCCTGTTACACTATAAATAAAAAATAGTTGTTTAACATTTATACATAGCCTTTACTTTGCCAATAATTTTGGATTTCCTTCCTATTTTATATTTTAAATAACAATATTGATATTAAATATATTTTAATTTTATAGCAATTCTTGGGATTTTTCAAAATATAGAAAAGTATAAAGAAGAAACTAGAAATGTCCCATCATTGCTCTAACATAATATATCAAGACATAAGTCATGAATATAGTTAGAAAATTAAAATTCTCTAATAGGGAAGGTTATGAAATAAGAAGTAAAAGTCTTATCTCCCCGGCTTTGCCTCAAGTAGTCCCCATTTCCAAAAATAATTATTAAGTTTCTTGTTGTTTCCTTAAAAAAATTTTATGCATATATCATACTTAGGTGACTTTTTAGTTTATATCAATGAGATTATATTGAAATGGCATTCTTGACTTCCATTTTTCACTGCCTGACACAGTTTTGAGATCTTTCCAGACCAGCACAGGCAGAGCAGGTCATTCTTTGTGCAACTACTTAATATCTTGTTGTGTGGTTATTGGATCAATTCCCTACTATGCACAAGTAGTTTGTCTCAAGATTTTTGTTATTACAAGCAATGCTGTCATAAATATCTAAAGAAGAAATGTAAAGGCTGGTATGAGTCAACACTTTAGAAGTAACACAAGTATCAAACTGATCATTTTTCATATTTAATATTATGTTTTATATAATTAATTTTTTTCAATATTTGGCAGAAATTTTACAGAAAAATTAAAATTCACTTCATAAATAGTTTGTGATATCTTTGCTATAACATTTCACAGATACTGATCAATATTCATATTAAATTCCTTTCACACTTAAAGAAAATTGAAAATGAAGGAATGAAACCATCTATGTTTCATTTTATTGAAGACGGGGAAAGAGAATATATAATTCAAATGTAGGAGATGACGGAGTTTATTTTGAGTTATTATTACACATTGGGACTAAAAATTGTGGGATCTCTTTAAACCAACAATCCTAAAACAAGGCTAAGCAAAAGTCTAGTTTAGAAAAGAAGAAATTAGAGAGTGTTTTATTTTTTTCTGAAATCAGAATCCAACTCCTTTTCCTTTTAGGTTCTTCTACTTCACTGTAGATTTTGTTATTTTATTTGAATCTTGTTGTCATAATGTGGAACCCAAAGAAGAAATTTCAATAAGGATTTCACCAATGCCAAAGATAGTTAAATGATTATTTCATGTTTTTTGCTAAGATGCATTAATTTTCCCATTTGCAATTTTGCTAGGAGCTAGAGATGTCAGTCTTTTCTCATTTAAAAGGGAGTAAAAATCCAGTAAGACTGCTGCTGTGGAAGGAGGGCACTTGGGAAAACTGTCTTCTAATTTTTAAGTAAATTACTAGTTTTGATTCGTTCTTAGTGCACCACTGCATCTTGGTATCGTAGCTGAATGTTCAACTTCAATAACCAGATCTGATACTCTGGTTCAATTAAACTGGGGTCCAATTAATGAAAATAAGATCATCAGATTCCACAGTGTTCTGTAGATGAACAGTCATTAGTTAATATGCACTGGGAATCGACAAAGCGAATAGTGTGAATGTGTAGCTTTTTGGAAACACAACCATCTTATTAATTTCATTAAATTCTCTTGATCAAGTTATATGACATTCAACAAACTGCACTCCAAAACAATTACAAGTTTCAAGGTTTCCTTTTTGGCTTGTGTGAAAATGCTAGAAAGCATCCATAGGAAACAGCTACTTCTTTCTCTAGAGGCTTCACTGGGATCTCTCAATATGTGCATTTATAATAAAATATCATAATTTACATGAGTACTACACGGTCAATTATAAGAACACACATTTTCTCATGCAATTCAAATCTCATCACAGGGAGTCCACTTTTTAGAAAGACATAAAAACAAATAGTTCAAATGAAGAAATATCTCCTGGCTTTTCCATGATTAAAAAGTCTGTCCTTGGGCATTATTCATTAACTATACCTTTCAAACAAAATATGTTACACATAGAACAATAATTATTATCATATTCACTTATAGTAAGTGTCAAAGCTCACAAATGTCAAAATCAGAAATTGAAAGTATTTGTAGCAAGAAGACCACAACAGAGAATGTGTGTTCATGTAATCTTAGCTGCCATACATGTGCAATGAGATTTCCTTAAGAGGAACAATAATAAACCCTATGGTTACAAATGAATATAAATATCATTTGGATTCACAGGGCAAAGAAATATGCTATTAGATGGGAATTATTAATTTTTGTGTACATGACCCAGGTTAACTATTATTATGCATTGAGAGTCCATTCATGGAATTTGCAATATTAATATTAATATATATTAATATCCTCTTCTGTAAGTTGGGTTCAAATATGGCCTATGAAAAAGTTCCTGTTTAATTATAACATTAATTAATGATGCAATTTAATATTTATTCAAATTCCCCTTCAATCTTTCACATTGTAAGTGTCCTTGAACTTTAAATTAAAAAAAGGACTCTTAAAATATCTGGCTATAAGTGCTCTTTTGGAGCCTCCCAGCAGGGCCTCATGGCTCTGGCCCAGAAAGAGACCTTGCCAAGCTTTTCCTGTTCCTAAGTTTCCCTCCTTTCCAGAACTCTGGGCACAGAGGTCATGGGGTTTCCCAGCTCTCTGTGCTTAGTCAGGTTCAATCTCTACTAAAAGGAAAAGAGGGTGGGGTGGGATGGAATTTATGTTACATTGAAATGAAAACATTTGGGAATCCATCACAGGGCAGAGGAAAGTGCTTTTCCACTGCTAGAGGAGCAGGATGCTCCACCTGAGGTCTATTTAGCTGCTTCTCATGGTCACATTGTTTAGTCAGCCCGTAATGGCCTGTAGCCTAAAAAGGAAGCTTGAGGATTGCTGTTAAAGTACACCGGGTTAAAGGAGACATTAAAAGTTGGCAATTCTAGCAAACCATCATGATGGTTCTATTAATAACTCCTCAGGTATCAAGAGAAGAAAACCAACAATTGTATTGGAGTGGTGCATTTATTGGGAAAAAAGCCAACCCATATCTCACATGAGGAAAAAAAACCTGGATATAGGCTTTCACTTTCATTTAAAGACATAGTTATAGTTCTCAAAACATAAACCAGAGAGATAGAAGAAAAAAAGAACATTTACAACTGCAAAGAGTTACTGGATATGCTTTATGGCTTAGTCATTTGTTATTGAAAGTTATCATAGCATTCATTTCATTCTGTGATGAATCTTCAGTTAAGATTGAATTGTGTCCCAAAGTGTTTACAGTGGCCATCTAGGTTGTGAGATATTTTTATCCTTTTATGTATATATTTTCTAAGGCCTCTTTAATGAACATGGATTGTATATAGCCTTTCTCTATCCAAATATGGTGTATATAATTAATATGCAAATTTTCACTATGTGTGCCCCTTATTGCTATCAAAAAGTTCTGCCTAAAGTTGGTAATTGTGGAAGCAGGTGATGGGTACATGGGGGGTTGCTCATCATACATTCTCTCTACTCTTCCGTACATTTGGAAATGTCATAAATAGGCAGTTAAAAAATGAACTGCCTACTTATACATAGTCCTCTGCCAGGGTTTATACTGAAAAAAATACAAAATAGGTCCCAATTCTCTAGAAATATTCAGTTTAGGACATGCAATGCTGATGAAGGTTGACATGTAGAAAACATGCCAAGAATAAATAAACACGGGATAAGTGCAGAGAGTAAAATGAATTCACTTTTGCATTTTTCATCATGGTTATCTCTTTCCTCTTATTTCTCCTTTGACCTCCCTCAAACTCTGACCATCTCTATCCTCTCCGTTATCTGAGAATCACTAAGTCTTGCCAGTTTTCCCTACAGTTTCTCTCAGGGCCATTGTTTTCCACTTTCAGAGCCCACTATGTGGGCCCTTGTCATTCTATGCCTAGATTGCTGCAAAGACATCTTACTTGTGCTCCTTAATCTCTGGTCTCACTTGATTTCAAACTTCACCTTAAATCCTCCTGTCAAATTCCACCTCCCAAAACAGAAGTTATCATTCCTCTACTTTAGGAACGTGAGGCCCACTCTTCTCATGTTCTTCCAACATGGCCATTCTGCCTCCTCAGCCCATTCCTCTCACTAATCCCTCAGGAAAACTTATCCACCCATTTTGCTGTCTCCAAGTCTTTGTTCAGTCTTCTGCTCCACTGTACACTTCCATAAACTCCCTCATTTATTAATTTGTTATAAATACTTATTTATATAAATATGTATTGAATACTTTCAATTTCTTTCTCCATAAATGTCCTATTATGACAACTATCATTTTGCTTTCCTCTGAATTACTTCAATGTTTATGAATGTCATCTGAACCACACGATCTTTGTGGGCTAAGTGATCCAGTGGTTCTCAACCCTGGCTGCACAACAGTATCACCAGAGGAGTTTTAAAAACACTCATCCCAGGCCAATTAAATCATCATCTCTGGGGGTAGAGCATAAACATGTGAAAAAAAATTTTTTTTTGATATCAAGTATTTAAAAAATGTATCAGGTGATTCTGACATGTTGGGAGTTGAGAAACATTCATCTAGACAATATTAAGTTTCTTGATTTGTATGTACAATTCATTCATTTGGTCAATAGCTACAGTGATTATTGCAGAGTTAGAAAACTGGCAGCCCTGGCATGTTTTCTGTAGCCCACAGAGTGGTTTTGAAAAATTTTAGACAATACTTTAAAATTGGGAGATTTATCATAAACATTCGGATACCCAGCTCCTCTTGGAAAAATGAGAGATCTGGTGAGACTGGTCTTGTGTTCGTGAAAAGGCAACACTGACTACAACTGAATTGCAGCTATTCCTCTAGACTGAGAGAGAGCTTCTAGTTGGCTATGCTTCCCCCTAACCCCTACAGTTCCCTCACAGGGGCTGAGTGTTAATTGCCATTTATTGCATCATTTGCATAGCTGTTAAAGCCACCACTTCAGTAGTAGGAGAATCATTTCTCTGAAGTGGTACCTCACCTAGCTTCTTTAACCTCCGCCTCCTCCTCCCCTAGTAAGGCTCACTGTTGAAGTAGAAAATATCTCTGTGTGTCCAATTTCCAGGCAACCAGCCCGCTTTATTTATTATCATCCTGGCCTCAGTAATGATCTGAGTTTGTAGCCCCTGACCTGGTATGTGGCAAGTACTGTGTTAAGTGCTAGGGATATACAAGAATGAGGTACAGTGCCCTCTTTGGAAGAAGCGACACTTCATTGAGGAGATGCAGACATATCATGCTTATAAATTAGGTGTATGAGTGCATACCTGATTCTGCTGAACTTAGAGTATGACCTCCAAATTTTATTTCAGTTTGGCGGAGTTTAGTCATGTTTAGCAGTTGCGTGACGTGTGGAACATCTGTTGTTAGTTGACAGCTTCTGGGAATAATGTCTATAGGTTCATCTGTTGGAAAGGGAACACCACGTACAGCTGAAAATAAAGACAAACATTCATTCTCAAAATGTAAGCCATTTCTGCCAAATGGACATATTTTATAAATGAAACCAATTAAAGGAAAAGATTTTTGAGTATGACTTTGGATGAATTATTCAACATTTGAGCCTTGGTTTTCTTATCTGTAAAATGAGCATGGTAATTTTACTGCTTACTTCCTAGGCTTGTAGAAAGAATTAAATGAGATGAAGCATATAATATATGGAGTGCATTCAGAGAACTATGCAATAAATGAAAGCATTCATTGGAAATATTTTATATTTGTTTTTCAATACTAGAGATGTGACTTGAGAGAACTAGTTGGGTATGCTCCTGTTAAGATTTCTGGGAGTATATCAGCTCATTTATATGAGATCAATGTGTACAATGACATTATTGAATAACCTAAGTACCCACAATCATTTTATGAGTGAATTAATCTCGTAACTTTTTATTTTGAAATAATTTTAGACTTATAAAAAAGTTTAAAAAAGTATAGTTTCCTATGTACCCTTTATCCAGCTTCTTCTGTTAAAATCCTACTTTTCAATACTTTCAAAGAAAAGATAGTTTATTAAAATTACAATAGTATTTTAATTTCATTCACATAGTGAATTTGATATAGTGATATTTTATATTTTATGGTGATATTTTAGTTTTCTTTTAGTACATTTTTTGTTCTTAAGACATTTTACTAATAGTGCATTTTTTCCTATTTTTTTGTATGACCTCTTTTATGGTAAATATATTAAGCCTTGTCTTTTTTAGCAAGTATAAATATCAATTAGTATCAATATCCTGGAAAGCAATTTTATTGTATATATCAAAGCCTTAAAATGTTCATACCACTTTACTCAGTAATTTCCTTTTACGAATCTATTCTAAAGTAAAAAAAATTAGAAACTCAAAGATCTATGTAAATAGGTTTTATAATTTCTTAATAAACAACTTAAATTTCCAGCACTTGAGGAGTGTTAAACACGCTATAGTGTTTCATGGGATGGCATGGTAAAGAACCACAAGAAATTGTATTTATGAAGGTGTCTTAATGATATGGGAAAAGTTCAAGATAAGAAGTTAAATGGAAATAATAGATACCAAAAACTCTATCTGAACTGTAGAAAATAAATATATAACATGGTATGAGTGGCAAAAAGACTGGGAGGAAATATACCAAAATGTAAAATAACTTTAGGTGGTTAGCTTAAGCATAGTTTTAATTTTATTCTTCACCATAACTTCTCTATATGTTGGATTTTTATGAGTAAAGTTTCTATTTTTAGAATCTAGTGGGGAAAAATATTTGTGTGTTTATTTGTGACTCTGAATAGTTAAGAAAAATTCAACCAATCATGCCTCAAAAACCATCCTTAGGTAAGTATAAATTCTCACCAAGTTAATAAAGGCAAATGATATTTGAAGAGGTTTCTGTGTGCCCTAGCCATGGCATTTTCCTAATTGGATCCTAATGTCCTAATCTGAAAAAGGAAAATGAATCATTTAATAAAAACTTAAATACTCATTAGCAAGGTAATGGTTTCTAAGTGTCCTAATTCCCCAGTCATTAAAAATGCTGTAGATTTACAAATTTTAGTTTTCAGGTATTCTTTATCCATTCTTTATTTTTCATTGATCTTTAGAAAATCAATATAAAGTAATTGAGTAAATGAACTCTCAAGATAGTAAACATTTGGAAAAAAAATAACTAAACTCCAGATATATATTTGACATATCATTACAAACTCCTCTGAGGTAGAAAAAGATAATTTCCACATCAATGACAATCTTGATAAACTAAGATTTTATATTAAAAGACAAAGAGAATTCTGGAAGTCAACAAGAAACTGAAATATTAATAAAATGCTGTATCATGAATCCTATAAAGAGGATCATGAAACCTTTAGCTCATAGAGATTGTGTGATTAGTACAGGATACAATGGCATAAAAAGTTTGAAATGTATCAACATAAAATCTGAGTTTCCAAGTAATAAGAGACAGAAAGCAAATCTCTGGTGACCATAAATCTGCAAGTTTTTACGGAAGACAGAACAAGGCAGAGACTATTATGAAAGTCCAATCTGAATCTTACAGGAACATGGTTGACATGCAGATCAGATTTCACATTAAAAGGCTCAAATCCCCTCTGTGCCATCTTTTTTTTTATATATCTACTCTTCCTTTGCACCCAGAACTGTCTCACTACTTATTGGATTATTCTTTGAGTGAAACTGTGGGTAGTATAAAACCTGCAATAGAAGGAGAAATAAAAAGACCCTATTAGTTGATTATTTAAAATAAAGACTAATCATTTTAAGCCCATTAGCAACTACGAGCACTCAAACTTTCTCTGAGACTTTGTGGAGGAAAACTTGGAAAGGGGCTTTAGTCCCATTTTTATGAAACCAAGCTAAAGAAGGTGCTTTAGGACCATCTGTTACCTGGTAGCTGGATGTTTTGTAGCACTAAATGGAAGTTAACTCATCTCCCTACCACCTGCCTTACCACTAACTACTCCTTCTCCATGCCCAATTACTATGTCAATTTATTTTATTTTATTTAGCATTTACAGCTTGATTTAAAAATAAGAGTTAAGTCTAAAAATAGCATAGACCTTACATAAAAATTAAATAGTGCTGAATTGTTCATAGAGAGCATGGTCTGCCTTCATTCATTTACTTATTCCATCATTCAGCAAACATTTATTGAGACTCCACTACATGCCAGGCACTTGTTTAATGGCTGGGAATCTAGTGGTGAGCCAGAGCGACCGTGTCCTTGCCTTCTTGAAACTTACATCTAGCAGAGACTATGAAACAAATAAAATCATAAATAATTATAATTTTGTTAAGTGTTCTGAAGGAAAAGTTCAAGGTGATGAGAGAGCATAATGGGGTAATCTAACAGCAGAGGGTGTCATGAAAAGTCTTGTCTGATAAAGAGATATTTAAGCTGAATCATAAAAGATAAGTAGAAAGTAGACTATGATATGGGAGTGGGAGTGACCATTGAGGTGGAGGGAACAGAGCACTGAAGATTGTAAAAGCAAAAGGACTTCCATGCATTCTGGGAATTGAAAGAAAGTTCTGCTAAAGGGTTGCTAGCTGGGAGAGAATGGTGGGAGAATCCCAGTGAGAATCCCAGTGATACATTTAGGACAGCACCTGGTTCAAAGGGGAAGCTCAGTAAATGGTCATGGACGAAAGCCCCGAATAACAGCTTGGACTAGATTAAATGCAGCTGCCATATCTTTCTTTTTTTCTTTGGTTATGCTTTGTTCAGCTATATCCTGAAAAGTACTCCATGCACATTTTATTTGTATGTCACAACTTTCTCCCAAGATGACAAATAGCAAATCAAGCTGGCAATTAGATACTAAGGGACCAGGGTCTGTCTGCCTTGTTCTTTCAGGCAATTTCTATCTTCTGGAAGGGACTGTGTATGGAAACATACAGACTGCCTGATTAACATCTAGATAATGACAAAGCAAAATCTAAACTGCTTTTGCTAACAAATATGACAGCACATAATGTTGGCTGGAATGGTCAGTTCAGAATGGCAAAATGGTACATGAAGGAGAAGGCTATGAAAAGCTGACAGATTTGCTCTTGTAGCATTCAAGCACAACCAGATGGTGGATTTTTTTTTTTTTTTTTTTGGTGTTTTGCTCCTAGTAAGTATGAGTTTGTGTATTATTAGAATGTTTGAGTGACTTTGTAACCCTGTTCACCTTTCTTTGGCCATAAAGCCATCATAAAATGAACCCTTCTGTAGGTGTTTAATATCTTTGATGAGAATCTTAACTAGCTTTAAAAATTAAGTCATCAATTTTAATGCATATATAAAACACTTTATGCATTAAAAATCATCATCCCCATTTTATTAGGGGGAAATGCCTTATAAAGTAGTGAAATTTATAACTGCTTTAGTTCATGGCCCCTTCTAATTCATATAGTTTAAATAAGAACTAATTTTATAATAGTTCACTTGTCCCAGACTCATCTATATTCATCTTATTTATTTGGTAATAGCCTGCAGTGCCTAGAATAGTGCCATAGTTACAGCAAATTCCACCTCTCTGAAACACCAGTAAGAGTCAAGCATAAAACACAAAGGTCTCTGCAAAGATACTGCTATAAAGTCTGTTCATTTTTGGTTCATTCATTCATTCATTTGCCATATAACTAACAGATTTTCTCTGGGACTAGCATGGATTCAAACTCCTGCCCTTGTGGAGTTTATTGTACAATGCTGAAAGATATTAAGAAGTAGAATATTATAGTGATTAGGAGCACGGGCTCTGGAGCAAGGTATCTTGGGTTCATATTCCAGCTCCACTACTTACTAGCTGTGTGACCTTGGTACAGTCACTTTACCTCACTGAATCCTGCTCTCCTCATCTGTAAATCATGGATATAAAAAGAGTGCTCAACTCATATGGCTACTGTGATGATTAAATGAGGTTTAAATGATGATTAATGTATATGAGGGCATAACAACAGTGCCTGGTATGCAGCAAGTGCTACATAAATATTTATGTAAATTATTTCATTACAATGGTGACGAAACCATTACATCTTACTGTTTTTTAATAATAGAAAGTTTTGATCAACACTATGGTACTCACACGGTAGCAATAGTCTCCAGGGATTAGGGAGTTGGCAGGGGGTAAACGCACAACTGATGGGCGCAGTGAGCATTATAGAGGGGAAGGACATGCCTCTAATCCTCGCTAGGGTGAGGCAAAGACATAAAATGTAACCAAAATGTTGTACCCTCATAATATCCTGAAATAAAAACAAATTTAAAAAAAGAAGATTTTGATGTCTAAAGAGGCAAATAAACCTGGGCTACACCTAAAACTTGGCTATCCTGGATGAATCATGACCTTTGAACTTTTTTAAAAAAATAATTTATTAAAGAGAAATGCACATTAACATAAAATTGACCATTTTAAAGTGAACTATTCAGTGGTACTTAGTACATTCATAGTGCTGTGTATCTACCACTCCATCTGCTTCCAAAACATTTCCCTCACTCCAAAATGAAGCCCATTACCCATTAAGTGGTTTATCCCCAGTTGCTCAGGAACCCAGTCCCTAGCAACCGCAAATTTATGCTCTTTCTCTATGGATTTGCCTATTCTGGACATTTCATATATATGGAATCATACAATATGTGACATTTTTTTGTCTGACTTTTTTCATGTAGTATGTTTTCGAGGTTTAGCCACATTGCAGCATCTATCAGTACTTCATTCCTTTTTATGGCTGGATGCTATTCCATTGTAGTACATATGACATCACTTTGTTTATTCATCCATTGATGAACATTTGGGCTCTTTCTTCATTTTGCCTATCATGAACAGTACTGTTTTGAACATGCATGTACGTGTACTTGTGTGAGTACCTGTTTTCCATTCTTTTGAGTATATATCTAGGAGTGGAAATGCAGGGTCATGGTAATTCTATGTTTAACTTTTTGAGGAATCACCATACTGTTTTTCACAGTGGGTGAACTATTTATTGTTCCTCCCAGTAATGTACAAGGGTTCCAATTTCTCTACTTCCTTGCCAATACTTGTTATGTCCATTAAAAAAAAATTATAGCCATCCTAGTGGGTATGAAGTGGCACCTCATTGTGGTTTTAATTTGCATTTCCTTAATGACTTAATGAATGATATGGAGCATCTTTTCATGTGTTTGTCTGCTATTTGTATATCTTCTATGGAGAAATGTCTATTTAAGTCTTTTGATTATTTTTTTAATTGAGTTGTTTGTTTTTTGTTGGTGAGCTGTAAGAGTTCTTCATACAGCTATCCCACTGGGGATTGGTTCCAGGACTCCCTGTGGATACTAAAATTCACAGATACTCAAGTCCCTTATATAAAACAGTGTAGTCTTTGCACATAACCTATGTACATCATCCTGAATACTTTAAATCATCTCTAGATTACTTATAATACCTTCTACAATGTAAATGCTATATAAATAGTTGTTATACTGCATTGTTTATTTGTATAATTTTTTATTGTTGTATTATAATTTTTAATTTTTTTCCCGGATATTTTTGATCTGCAGTTGGTTGGGTCCATGGATGCGGAAAGCTGCAGGTATGAGGGGCTGACCATATATTCTGAGTACAGTCAGAATATATCAGAATATTCTCTATATATCTTCATATACATAGAACCAGAATATATATCTATCATATATATGATTTGCAAATATTTTCTTCCATTCTGTAGGTTGTCTCTTCATTTTCTTGGCAATGTTCTTTGATGCATAAATGTTTTTAATTTTGATGAATTCTAACTTTATTTTTTAAAATTCTGTTGCTGTGCTTTCAGTGTCATATCCAACAACATTGCCAAAAGCAAGGTCATGATCATTTACCTCTTTTTTTCCTAAGAATTTTAAGGTTTTAGCTCTTATATTTAGGTCAGTGATATATTTTGAGTTAATTTTTGCATATGATGTGAGGTACGGGTCCAATCTCATTTTTTTGCATGTGGATATCCAATTGTTCCAGAACTATTTGTTGAACAGACTATTCTTTCTCCAATAAATGATCTTGCAGCCCTTGTGGAAATCAAATGTATGGTTTATTTCTGGACTCCATTCTATTCTGTTGGTCTATATATCAATCCTTATTTCAGTAGCAAACTGTTTGATTATTGTAGCTTTGAAGTAAGTTTTGAAATTGGGAAGTGTGAATCCTCCAACTTTGATTTTCATTCAAGATTGTTTTAGTTATTTGCAGATTCCATGTGAATTAGAGGATCAGCTTTTCCATTTCTGCAAATAAAGATCATTGGAATTCTGAGAGAGATTGTATTGAATCTGTAGATCACTTTGGGTAACACTGACATTTTAACAATATTAAGTCTTCCAATCTATGCACATGGGATGTCTTTCCATTTATTTATTTCCTCTTCAATTTCTTTCACGAATGTTTTGTAGTTTTCAGTGTACAATTCTTTGGCATCCTTGGTTAGATATATTTGTAGGCATTTAATTGTTTTGGATGCTATTAACATTTTAATTGGATTGTTTTCCTTAGATCAGACATAAGATTCTATTATAAATAATATTTTATAAATGTTTATAAAATATAATATTCTTTTTTTATTATTATTCCAAGGTATTGTGAGGGTACAGACATTCTAGTTACACTTTATGTCTTTGCCTCACCCAAATGCGGGTTAAAGGCATGCCCTTCCCTCCCTTTAGTGTCCCCCCGTCCCCCTAATCCCTAGAGAGTATTTTTGCCATGTGATCACCCTAGTGTTGATCAGTTAGTACCAATTTGATGGCGAGTACAAATGGATCCCGTTCTTCTGCTCTTGTGGTGCCTCACTTTGGATAATGGGCCTAAGTTTAGTCCAGGAAAGTATAAGAGGTGCTAGATCATCATCATTTCTTATGGTTGAGTAATATTCCATTGTAAACATATACCAAATTTTAGTAATTCACTTATGGATCGACGGGCACTTGGGTTGTTCCCACATTCTTGCAATAGTGAATTGTGCAAGTTTCATATTTTTAAAGAACAAATGTCATTAATTTACAACCACCAAATATATATACGACTCCCAAGAAGAGTTCTATGAGACAGAGAGAAGCAAGAGATGATGCCAATTAATAATGTTTGGTTCAATAAAATGTGCCCATAGAGCATTGCTTTCACCACGAAGAGACTCCAGATACCTATTTGTGTTTTTTTATTTTTTCTCCAATGTCATAAAGTCACACATCCACAGCAGTAGCAAGATGGATTTTCATGGTGTAATCTGGCTAATAATGGGTTGTTTGTAGAGCCAGGGTGTTTCAGGGACCTGAGGTTATTCTGGAAGCTGCAATTACCCACAGAGAATAACTACAGAAATTCCCGTTTGGAGGTATTTGGGGAAATTTCGTGGAGGAGCACCTTTGAAATGGCCATATGTAAGCTGTGGTTGAGTGCAAGATTTCAGGATTTACAGCAGCGAGATAAAACCCCCATGTGCAGTGACTGTGGTCATGACAGATTCTTCTCTTTTGATATTCATTTTCTAGAAAGTTACGATTTTAAAATTTCAAGTTATCCATTAAAGCTTAACTATGTTAAATAATATTAGGAGTTAAGCTCATAATGTTTCTGAAAATCAAAGTGGTTGGAGAACTCTTTTTCAAGTGTTCTAGTGGAACAAGCTAGTTGCCCTATTTATAGGTGAAATTCCTTTTGTGCAATTAGTTCAAGGCTCTATCCTCTCAACTGTAACCATCTAAAAGTAAGCCCTATCAGACTTCCTGAGTTATTGGTCACTGTGAATGTAAATCCATCTGGTTTTGAAAAAAGGTCATTAAAACATTTAGAATATATTTCTTCTGTTTCATAAAAGTAGACGCAGTGTGACATCAAGTGCATTTACGTCTATAGTAACCTTTTTGGTACATTTTAATTTTCCATATAAACTAGTTTATGAATTTTATGTAGATAATCCTATCAGTTGCAAATAATTACAGTTTTGTTTTCTTCCCTACCAATTATTTTACACTTGCTTTTTTAGGTCTAGTACCTCCAATGCAGTGTTGAATAGAAATGTTGAGAAGGAGTGTACTCATCTCACACCTGATTTTATGGAGAACAAACTTAAAGTTTCACTATTGAGCATGTTGTTTGCTGCAGTCTTTTGAAAAATCACCTATATATCTATCAGAATTTAATGTGGGAAAAAAATAACTCCAGATACTACAAGACAGGAGCAATTTAATAGGAAATTGAAAAGTCATTGGAAAGCGTGGAAAAGAGAAGGAGGGAGGGGCTGATGCTGAAATGTTGTTTCTTGGTCACCTGCCACAGGTAGCATCAGAGGTCAGGTCAGTAAATTTGCTGTCATGTCACAGTTGCCTCACAGCACAAATCTTGTGCCAAAACAGGAGAGTAATGAATAATGAATGAACAAATACTGTAGGTGCTTGTTTGTTCTGCCGAGGAAAGATGCCTCTGCTCTTATGTCAGTCAGGGCCTAGCAAAAACCACAGCAGTTATTTTAACACATAAAATTTAATACAAAGATTTTAGAGCTAAGTATAAAGTTGTTAACAAAAGGTAACTCAAAAAAAAAAAAAAAACAAATGCTGAAAATCTAAGTTATAGAAGGCAGCAGTGACCACTCCTAGGTCTAGGTGAACAAAGGCAAGAGGTTGGAACTACTAAAATTTAGAAGCTTCACGGAAGGGACTTGAGATGAAACTCAGACATCTCAGGAGATGGAGCTGGTTGACTGGTGATTGCTTCCTCTGAGGAAGATGTAGTGAGGCTATTTCTGCAAGTTTTGCGAAATATTCCAACTAGATTCAACTTCTGCTGAGAAAGGGTAGTGCCTCAGCCAGGGTGAAGGGGCATTGCCAGGGTGACTGTGCAGGAAAGAGTTAACATAGCAGGCCTGATGTTGCTCTTTGCAGGGCTTGCTTGTGGATCTGGTCCTTGACTGACATCTGAAAACTGGACTTTGGAATTTTCACCATGTTACCAAATGGTAAAGCTGCTTTGTAGACCTGGAGCACTAAATCCTGTTTGCCTACACTGTGCAAAGAGTATGATTTATGGTAATACCTGCCTTGCTTCTGGGAGTCTAGAATTTTGGTAATTATGGCTGGTTGTGTAGGGAGAAAGGCCAATGTGACCAGCCCCCAGTAAAAACACTGGACTCTAAATTTCGAGTGGGTTATCCTGGGCAAAAACACAGCACACGTGTTGCGGCATTTTGTTGCTTGAACAAGGAATGTGTTCTATGCGATCTCTTCTAACACCCACCCAGACGGGAGCATTTTGGAAGATTTTTTCTGGATTATTCCAGACTTTGATGTCTTTTTCCTTTGATGATCTTGCTATAAAAATCATATGAACTCCCCTATAAAACTGCTTTGATTCTGTTTCTAATTTTATGTTTTAGAATTTTTTTTCCCTAATGTGGTTGAGGAAATGCATATTTAACTTAAATCTTACTCTTTCATGATTAAGTCTCCTTGAAGGTTTTCTGTTTCTTCTGTCATTTTCTATTAAGTCCATCTAGTCTAAATTTTTCTTTAAATTTTCTTTATATTGAGATGTAATTCACCTTCAACAAAATTCATGAGTTCTAAGTGTGCCACTTGAATTTTGAAAAATATATACAGTAGTGCAATTGCTGCAAAAATCGTGATGTGGAACATTTCAATCTTCTCAACAAAATTCTTTTGTGCCCTGTTGAAGTCAATTTCCTAACCTCCTCCCTCCCAGTAATCACTGACCTGCTTTATGTCATTATAGCTCGTCCTCTCTATAATTCCACATAAATGAAATTACATAGTATGCAGCTTTTGGGGTCTGACTTATTTCACTGTTTTTTAATCTGTTCACCAGTTAATGGATATTTGGGGCATTTCCATATTTGGCTATAATGAATATATTTATATATTTGGCTGTATATGAATATACTTACTATAAATACTTGTGTGAAAATAAGTATTATTATTTTCTTTTTTTGCTAAATATCTAGGAGTAGGAATGCTGGGCCATAAGTTTTTGATTAGCTCTCTCATAAAGAGTTAAATTCCTTTCCAAAGTGACTGTACAAGTTCACATTCCCACCAGCAATATACGAGCAATGGAGTTGCTTCAAATTCTCTCCAATACCTGGTATTGTCGGTCTTCTTAATTTTAGCCATTCAAATGCATATGTAATAGTAACTATTGTAGCTTTAATTTGCATTTCTCTGATGCTTTGTTTATTGGCATTCACATATCTTTTGTGAAGTATGTAATCAGACTATAAAAGCAAAAAAGGATAAGTTGGATTCCAACAAATTAACCTTTTGCTTTTCAAAAGATAAAATGAAGAAAAGTAGAAAGGGAAAAACAATTGTGAAACAAGTATCTGATAAAGTACTTGTGTCTAGACTACGTAAAGACTTCATACATCTCAATAAGAAGACAAAGAACCTTGTAAAAAAGGGGGTCAGCGATTTAAACACATACTTTTGTGTTTTTTAATTTAATATGCATCTCATATGCAACATGTATTTTATTCTATCTTCTTAAAAATCCAGTCTAACAATTTCTGCATTTTCATTGGCATGTTTAGTTCATTTGCATTTAATGTAATGAAAGATAGTGTTCTATTTAGATCTGCCAGTTGACATTTGTTTTAGTTTTGGTATATTTGTCTTATCTTCTTTTCCTTTCTGTTTGTTTACTTTCATTTTCCTCTTTTTCTGTTTTCCTTTGTGTTAATTAAATAATTTTAATATTCCATTTCAATTTCTCCCTTAGCTTCCTAAATATTAATCTTTGAGTTTTTTTTTTTTTTTTTGAGACAGAGTCTCACTGTGTTGCCCGGGCTAGAGTGCCGTGGCATCAGCCTAGCTCACAGCAACCTCAAACTCCTGGGCTCAAGTGATCC
>CAUYSK010035138.1:0-16195 GCA_963575035.1 Avahi laniger | reverse complement strand
TAAAAAGAAATTAATTGGACAACTAAAAATATATAGAAAAAATTAGCCAGACATGATGGCGCATGCCTGTAGTCCCAGCTACTCGGGAGGTTGAGGCAGGAGGATCACTTGAGCCCAGGAGTTTGAGGTTGCTGTGAGCTAAGATGACGCCACGGCACTTTAGCCTGGGCAACATAGTGAGACAATGTCTCAAAAAAAAAAAAAAAAAAGAGTAGATCAGAGTAGTGAAGTACAAAGCATTCTGCCAACTGCCTATGCTGGTTTTGCTTAATGGTAGTACGTAAATTTTATAGGGGGAAAAAACTGATATAAAACTATTTTATAATGTAACGTATATATACGGCCTTTTATCTAAAATTATAAAATTTCAGTATTGATCAATCATTTTAGAGATGTAGCTTTTAAAATTACATTAGGCTTATACTATGCATTATTTTCACTTTTTAAAAAAATTTTTATGGATACATAGTAGCTATATACATGTCTACTTTTATAAAACTATGCTTTTTATAATCTTTGGAAACTATGTTCTTTATAAGCTACCATTTTCAGTCATCCACCATACAGAGGTCTATGCTCGAACAGGAAAAAAAGTAAAACTAACTTACCATAAAAGTAAACTAACAAACCAACCAACTACTACTGGAAAAATTTGAAAGGAGTCTGAAAACAAATGATCAGTGACTTCTCATCCTAACAAGTGACATCAAAGTTATAGAGCTAAATGATTACAGTACTCTAAAATCTACAACTGTCCTTTTGAAAAAGGCAGTAATCACTACCACGTGAAGGACAGATATGAAAAATGTTTTAAGTTTCATTAAGTTAAACGGTACAAAAATCCACTTCAGTCATACTGAACTACTCATAGTTCTCCCATTACACAACTCCCTGCCACCTTAGCAAATTCAGTTCCTCCTACCAGAATACCCCAATCCAGTGGTCGACTCCTATGTAATATTTGAGACCTGCTCTTTGAAGCCTTCCCTACCCTTTTTCCCATGAGAGATTGTCATTTTCTTTTCCTATGCTACAAGAATATCCTGCATATAACTCTATTATGATTATCACATTAATACTGTAATTTTTTTTTTTTTTTGAGGCAGAGTCTCACTCTTTGCCCGGGGTAGATAGCTCACAGTAACCTCAAACTCCTGGGCCCAAGGGATCCTCCTGCCTCAGCCCCCTGAGTAGCTGGGACTACAAGCATGTGCCACCATGCCCAGCTAATTTTTTTTCTATATATTTTTAGTTGTCCAGCTAATTTCTTTCTATTTTTAGTACAGACGGGGGTCTCACTCTTGCTCAGGCTGGTCTTGAACTCCTGACCTTGAGTGATTCTCCCGCCTCGGCTTCCCAGAGTGCTAGGATTACAGGCGTGAGCCACCATGCCGGCTTGCAATTATTTTTTGAATATACATTAGAATTCAACTAGATTATGAATTCTTTGACAGTAGGCAATGTTACATCTCCATCTCTGTAAATATCTGTTTTAGCACACTCCCTGGCAGAGAGTAGGCAGTCAGTAAATGTTTGCTAAAGAATGATATGATGTATTATGTGATTAATATAAGGTTAAAGAAGGTATATATCAACACACGTTAATAAAATGACTCAAACTTCAAATTCTGTATGCAGAAGCTAAAATATCATCTCTATTGGGTTTTACATGAAAAGGGGAGGTATTTTTATAACTTTTGCAAAAATCACCTATGGATTGGAGGTAAAATAATTTAAGTTCTTTACTACTATATAAAGCCACTGAGAGGTATCTTTTCTTATTTCATAAAAAATCTTAATTTTATTCCTCATCAGTTAGTATTCCTTTATAATCGCCACCTTTTAGAATATCTGTTTTCAGCCTGGCAGTGGTAAACTCAAAAAATAAAAAATAGAATATTTAGTTATCCACACATCTGTCCATTGAGATCTGTGCACCCTGCATCTACTCCCTTTGCATAAAAATTGGGCCTGAAAGTCATGTTCTATGAAATCTTGGCTTCATCAGCCATAGCTGATTAGACCAGACATAGATACTTGCCTTGCACTGAATTTTCTCCCAGGGTAGTTTAGAAGGGAATTACAGAACCATAAGCAAATATATGAACTTAAGAATTAGAAGACATGTCCAGCCATGTGCAGTAGTGAGAGACAACATGCAGAGACAGAAAAATAAAATGGACAAGTAGGGAAATGCAGAGAAGTGATGCTGCCCAAGGGTAGCAAGAACATAGTTGCCTGGGTTACTGATGAGTATTTAGTTCCTGGTTCCCGTCCCCTTGATGTGGCTTGGCTCCACTTCTACCGTTGGGTACTGTGAAATTCCCAGTAACCTTGCCATTAATTCCCTTTTTTGAGTAAGTTAGTTTTAATTTGGTTATTTACAAACAAAAGAAATTTGATTAAGCAGATCTCAAAAAAGAAAAGGTAAAGTAGGAATATCAAAATATCAGTCAATTACAGAAGGAAAAAAAAGCCTCAGCATAAGAAAATGAAAAATATTCACCAACCATAGCAGGTTCAAACAACCGCCTACAAATACAACTTCGGTACAGTTGTCAGTATGAATAAAATTCTATCACAAAGTTCTAATATTCAGAAAAATGAGAGCAAGGGATAGGGAATATATTAGAATTTATTTGAACAAATCATTTAAAAAAATACTACTTATTACAATTTTGACCAAAAAGGGAGTGAGTTATATTTTTTTCTGGTAATAATAGCCAATCCTAACAAGACAAAATACCATTACATAGTTTTCTCCATCCATCTACATCCATTTCTCTGAAAATATAGCACTTCTGAGTCCTCAACTAAAATACTCAGTGCTAAAAGATACCTTTAAAAAAAGAAAGCATTTCCCAATAGCACAGTCATTACAGGCCTACATCAAAGATATTGCGGGTTGGGTCCGAGACCACTGCAATAAAGCAAGTCAAATGAACTTTTTGGTTTCCCGTGGATATAAAAGTTATGTCTACACTATACTGTAGTAAGTGTGCAATAGCATTGTCTAAAAAATGTACATATCTTAATTTAAAAATACTTTATTGCTAACAAATGCTAACAATCCTGTGAGCCTTCAGCAAGTTGTAATCTTTTTGTTGGTGGAAGGTCTTGCCCAGATGTTGGTGGCTGCTGACTGATCAGGGTGGTGTTTGCTGAAGAATGGGGTGGCTGTGGCAATTTCTTAAAAGACAACAATAAAGTATGTTGCATTGATTGACTTTTCCTTTAATTAAAGATTTCTCTGCAGCATTTTACCCACAGTAAAATTTCTTTCAAAATTGGAGGCAATCCTCTCAAACCTTGTGCTGCTTTACCAACTAAGTTTATTGAATATTCTAAATCCTTTGGTACCATTTCAACGACATTCACAGCATTTTCACCAGGAGTAGATTCCATCTCAAGAAGTCACTTTCATTGCTCATCCGTAAGAACCAACACTTCATCTGTTCAAGTTTTATTATAATACTGTGGCAATTCAGTCACATCTTCATGATCCATTTCTAATTCTAGTTCTCTTGATATTTCCACCACATAAGCAGTTATTATACTTCCTCCACTAAAATCTTGAACCCCTCAAAGTCATCTATGAATGATGAATCCATTCTACAAGGTTTTCAATTGATTTTGCCCAGATTTATCAGAAGAATCATTATCTATGGTAGCGATAGCCTTACAAAATGTGTACCTTAAATAATAAGTCTTGAACGTCAAAACTACTCCTTGATCCATGGCTGCAGAATGGATGTATTAGCAGGCATGAAAACAACATTAATCTCCTCGTACACCCCATTAGAGCTCTTGGGTAACTTGTCAATGAGCAGTAATATTTTGAAAGAAATCTTTTTCTGAGTAGTAGGTCTCAATAGCAGACTTAAAATGCTGTAAACAGATGTGTTGTCATCCAGGCTTTGTTGTTCCATTTATGGAGCACAGGCAGAATAGATTTAGCATAATTCTTAAGAGCTCTAGGATTTTCAGAATGGTAAATGATCATTGGCTTCAACTTAAAGTCACCGGCTGCATTAGCACCTAACAAGAGAATCAGCCTGTCCTTTGAAGCTTGGAAACCAAGCGTTGACTTCTCCTCTCTAGCTACGAAAATCCTAGAAAGCATATTCTTCCAATAGAAGGTTGTTTCATATACATGAAAAATGTGTGATTTAATGTAGTCACCTTCATCAATTATGATGGCTAGATCTTCTGGGTAACTTGCTGCAGCTTCTCCATCAGCGCCTGCTGCTTCACCTTGCACTTTGATGTTATGGAGACGGCTTCTTTCCTCAAACCTCATGAACCAATCTCTGTAGCTTCAAACTTTTTTACTGCAGCTTCCTCACCTTTCTCAGCATTCACAGAATTGAACAGAGATAGGGCCTTGCTCTGGATTAGGCTTTGGCTTGGGGAATGTTGTGGCTGGTTTGATCTTCTATCTAGACCACTCAAACTTTGTCCACATCAGCAAGAAGGCTGTTTCACTTCCGTATCATTCGTTTGTTCACTGGAGTAGCACTTTCAATTTCCTTTGAGAACTTTTCCTTTGCATTCACAACTTGACTAATGTGCAGGAGGCCTACTTTTGGCCTATCTCAGCTTTCAACATGCCTTCCTCAGTAAGCTTAACCATTTCTAGCTTTTGATTTAGAGACCTACAACCCTTCCTTTCACTTGAACACTTACAGGCCATTGTAGAATCATTAACTGGCCTAATTTCAATATTGTGTCTTGGGAATAGGGAGAAAGGGGGGAAGACAGGGAGACATAGTGAGGGAGAGAGGGACTGGAGGGAGGGAGGAGAGGGTGGGGGGGAATGGACAGTCAGTGGAGCAGTCTGAATACACACAACATTCATGGATCAAGTTTGTTGTCTTACATGGGCATAGTTCATGCCACCCAAAAACAATTATAGCAGTAACATTAAAGATCACTGATCACAAATCACCATAACAGATATAATAATGAAAAACTAGGAAATGTGAGAGTTACCAAAATGTGACATGAAAGCACATGCTATTGAAAAAATGGCACTGATAGACTTGCTCGACACAAGGTTCTCACGAACCTTCAATTTGTAAAAAGCATGATATCTGCAAAGCACAATAAAATGAGGTATGCCCATATATGGCATCAGCTTCTAAAATAAGACTGTCATACAGCCGACCCTTGAACAACATGATGTGGGTCCACTTACATGCAGATTTTTTTCAATAAAAGTTACACTGAGTATGCCTGCCTCTCTGGCCTCTCTTCTACTTCCTCCTCCTACTTCCTTCCTCTTATGCCACCGTCACCCCTGTGACAAGACCAAAATCCTCCTCTTCCTCCTCCTCAGCCTACTCAACATGAAGACAACAAGGACGAAGACCTTTATGATGACCCACTTCCACTTAATGAACAGTAAATATATTTTTTCCTTATGATTTTCTTAATAACATTTTCTTTTCTCTAGCTTACTCTATTGTAAGAATACAGTATATAATACATACAACATACAAAATACGTGTTGATTGACTTTATGTTATCAGTAAGGTTTCCAGTCAACAGTAGGCTACTAGTAGTTAAGTTTTGGGGGAGTCAAAAGTTATACCCTGGCCGGGCGTGGTGGCTCACGCTTGTAATCCTAGCACTCTGGGAGGCCGAGGCAGGAGGATCACTCAAGGTCAGGAGTTCAAGACCAGCTTGAGCAAGAGCAAGACTCCATCTCTACTAAAAATAGAAAGAAATTAGCTGGACAACTAAAAATATATAGAAAAAATTAGCCGGGCATGGTGGCGCATGCCTGTAGTCCCAGCTACTCAGGAGGCTGAGGCAGAAGGATCGCTTAAGGCCAGGAGTTTGAGGTTGCTGTGAGCTAGGCTGATGCCACAGCACTCTAGCCCGGGCAACAGAGCAAGGCTCTGTCTCAAAAAACAAGGAAAGGCTGGCTAAATGCTACAGAACAGACTAAGAGAAGATTAAAAGTAAGTAAAGGGCACTTCCAGAGTTTAAACAGTGCTATTAATAAGAAAAGTATGCTGAATTTTAAATAAGCAAGTGATTAAGCAGTATAATTAAGAAATACTAATTAACATTACTGCTAACTTCAAATTTGTGACAGGATACCAAATGTTGGAGCTACTAGAAGGAAAGACTAATGGTCAACTTGCCATGACATTCTCAACAGCTAGGAATGAAAAAAAAAAAAGCTAGGAATATATCTTTCATTTTAAAATCCAGGATTAGTTGGTTTGTTTTGTCATTCACTAATTCACAGTCTAGTGGGGGAGACGTAAATTCAAATATTCTAAATAGTTATAGCAAGTTATTTACTGGACATTTACTAAGTCCCAGGTATTGTTCTAAGTATTGTACAGGCATTAACAAATTTAAGCTTCAAACAGCCTTATGAAGGCATCATTAACCCCATCTACAGGGGCAGAAACCAAGGTACACAGAGTTAACACAGATAGCCAAACAGCAAAGCCAGGTTTCAATTCTAAGCAGTCTGGGTCCAGAACCAATTGCTTTATACTGCCTTTCCAATACTGCAATAATTCATTCAACAAATTCTTACTGAGTGCCATCTCTGGTCCAGGCATTGTTGTAGATGCTTGAGATATAACACAGTTACTAGTAGATTACTCCAGAAGGGACCCGATAATACAGACAAAAGTATGGATCTGAGAAGGCTTTTTGGAGAAAGTAATACCTGGGCTGAGTCTTAGAAGATATAAAGTAGTTAAATAGGCAAAATGAAAAGGGAAGAAGGGAATAAAGGCATTCCAGGCAGAAGAGCTTCATCAGCAATGGTCAATAACCTAGAAACAATATATATATTTGGGCTTTTGAAAAAGTAGTTCTCTATGGCTGGAGTAGAAAGTGAAAAGCAGAAATTACCAAAGTTAAGATGAGAGAACCAATCATAGGCCAAATCATAGGAAGTTTTAATGACACAGTAAGGAGTTCAGACTTTATTCAGTTGACAATGAGGAGTCAATGAGAATTTCCAGATTTGTATCTTAGACGTACCAATCTATCAACTCTGACAAGGTGAATGTCAAGGAGATAAAACTGAAGATAGGAAAACCAACGAAAAAATAAGGAAATATTTCTTAATAAGGCAGTGGTTAGAACAAGGATGCTAGAGAAATGACTGATTCAAAAAAGGAAAGAACCATAAATGATTTCTAAGTTTCTTCCTTGGATGAAGAAGTCAGTAGAGGTCCCTGATGTCTTTCAAAGAAAGACAAATCAAAGACAAATCAAATCAAATCAAAGACAAATCAAAGGAAAACTTTAGGTAGGTAAATAAGTTCAGTTTGGATAAGAAGAATTTAAGGTGGAGATCATAAGTCAGCAGTTAGATAAAATAATCTGATGCTTTGGAAAGATACCAATGCTGGAGAAACAGCCTAGAGAGCACATGGTAGATACATGGTAACTGAAACTATAGGGATGACTGTAATTTAGGAAAATGTGAAGGCTGAGAAGAGCAACTGGACAACCTGGGGAACACCATTTCTTACGGGACAGGCAGAGGAAGGCAAACCTTCAAAGGAAGTGATTCACACACGGAGAAGCTCCAGAATACACAGAAGGGAACGGCCTGGTGGAAGTCAGGGCAGAATTTCTTAAGAAAGTGACCAACAGTATTACTGTCATTGGTTACTTTTTAGTAAGAGCCAGTTTAGTGATATGAAGAAGTAGAAATAAGACTGCAGTGGGATGAAGAATAAATATGACACGGCACTCTAGCCCAGGCAAGAGAGTGAGACTCTGTCTCAAAAAAAAAAAAAAAAGAATAAGTATGAGAAAAAGAGGTAATTCAAGCCAATACAGAATACTCTGTCAATTTTCTCATCTATAAAACTGAGATAATAGATGATTGTGAACACTAAACAATGTACTGCATAGAACCTCACATATATATAGCAAATGCTACAGGCCCTCATGGACTATTTTCACCCTAGCTCCCTATACCTAACCACAATGGGTGCCATTCTGTTCTCAAACATCCCAAGTTCCTGGCACTGCAAAACTCTGAACTTGACATTCCCCCAAAAGGATTCCTCTTTCCTCACTCAGTTCTTCACATGGTTGGCTCATTTGTCTGTCAAGTGTCACCTGCTCTTTTAGAATTCAGTGTGATAACTATACATAGTTCTTTTATATTAAATATAAATCTGAAACAAAAATGAAAAATGTTAACATTTTATATGTGGGTATGTGGGTGTATACCACATTTTTTGGTAATTTTATTTTTAAAACTTTTCAAAAATAAAAATGTCTCATCTACAAAACAATATTACAGCAAAAATAAAAAAAATTTAAGAAATTTCTGTTCTTCATATTTCAGCTTTCATTTTAAAACAAAAACAGCTAAATTGTGTGAGTTTATGTCTGTATATGCACCTTAACATACATATGGAAAGTATATTTTTACATGGATCAAAAGAGATATGACCAGCTGATCTTTGACAAAGCAGACAACAACATACACTGGGGAAAGGAAGCCCTAGTCAACAAATGGTACTGGGAAAATTGGATAGCTACATGCAGAAGAATGAAACAGGACCCCACCTCTCACCATGTACAAAAATTAATTTGAGATGGATAAAAGATTTAAATGTAAGGCAAGATACCATAAAAATTCTAGAAGAAAACATAGGAAAAACTCATCTAGACCTCAGCCTAGGCAAAGAATTTATGACTAAGACCCCAAAGGCAAATATGGTAACAACAAATCAGCAAGAAAAAAACAAACAACCTCTTTAAAAAGTGGGCAAAAGACATAACCAGAAGTTTTTCAGAAGAAGACAAAGGGCCAACACATGAAAAAATGCTGAATATCACTAATCATCAAGGAAATGCAAATTAAAACTACAATGAAATACCACCTTACCCCTATCAGAATAGCCATTATCAAAAAGTCAAAAAACAATAGATACTGGCGTGTATGCAGAGAGAAAGGAACGCTTATACACTGTTGGTGGGACTGCAAATTAGTACAACCTCTGTGGAAAACAGTATGGAGATTTCTCAAAAAAATAGGTAGACCTACCATTCAATCTAGCAATCCCACTGAAAAGAAGGCATTTTATCAATTCACAATTTCAAAGATGTGGAATCGACCTAAGTGCCCAACAATTCACGAGAGGATAAGGAAAATGTGGACATATACACCACGGAGTACTACTCAGCCATAAAAAGGAATGAATTAATGTTGTTTGCAGCAACTTGGATTGAACTAGAGACCATTATCCTAAGTGAAGTATCTCCAGAATGGAAAACCAAACACCGTATGTTTTCACTATTAAGTGGGAGCTAAATGATGGGTACGCACAAGCACAAAGAGATATAAATGACATAGGAAACTAAGAAGGGGGGAGGCCAAGAAGTGAGGCATTAACAACTTATCTGTTGGGTACAATGAACACTATTCTGGTGACAGGCACACTAAAAGCACTGACTGAAGCATTATACAAGATATCCATGTAACAAAAACATTTGTATCCCCTTAATATTTTGAAATTAAAAAGAGAGAGATAGGTTTTAGTAAAGTATACCAAAAACAGTATCTCCTACTATACATTTTGATGACTCACTATTTTCAGTGAAAATAAAGTATAGCACTAGCAGAAAAACTCCCTTAATATCTTTCTACCTTTTTTTTTCTTTTTTTTTTTTTTTTTCGAGACAGAGTCTCACTCTCTTGCCTAGGCTAGAGTGTCATGGCATCAGCCTAGCTCACAGCAATCTCAAACTCCTGGGCTCAAGCAATCCTTCTGCCTCAGTCTCCTGAGTAGCTGGGACTACAGGCATGTGCCACCATGCCTGGCTAATTTTTTCTATATATATATATATTTTTTTTTTAGCTGTCCAGATCATTTCTTTCTATTTTTCAGTAGAGATGGGTCTCGCTCTTGCCCAGGCTGGTCTCGAACTCCTGACCTTGAGCGATCCACCCACCTAGGCCTCCCAGAGTGTTAGGATTACAGGCGTGAGCCACCGCGCCCAGCCCTCTTTTTTTCTTAATAGCCTATCTGTCTCTCTTGCTTTCTACTTGTGATTTTTACAAAAAGAAGCAAAAAGAAGGAACCAAGAAACTGTCACATTTTAAAAATAATAACAGCCAGAGATAAACATATATGCAGCCTTTCTGAATATAAGATTCCCTATCCTATAATCAAGTAATGTTCCAAAAATTTATTTGTAAATTGGTTGTCTGGAACTCAAAATATATTTACCATTGAGAAAGTCACAAAAAGATGTGAGCACCAGGAAAAAGGTACCTCCTGAATTGTCAGGCTATCAGAAGTAAAACAGGAAAAGCACAGTACACAACATGCAATGACGGTCCAACAAGAAAAAGAACTGCATTCTCAGCCGGAGTTTGAGAACAGAAATCATGTTTCATTTACCTTGTATTCTCAGTTACCTGGC
Organism: Avahi laniger; assembly: GCA_963575035.1. Lineage (NCBI taxonomy): Eukaryota > Metazoa > Chordata > Mammalia > Primates > Indriidae > Avahi > Avahi laniger. Next base: position 5,767 of record CAUYSK010035138.1, on the reverse strand, counting down.
ATTGCATAAACATTCAAAGATCACTGTCTATTGACTGATGAAGTAATGAGAAAAAGACTGAGTAGAGGAGTCCATCAATAGGTGGCACTGTCAACACAAAACAGTTTTGGCATAGGAAGCAAACAGAAGAGAGGCTGGAAAGAAGCAGTGTACACTGACACAGAAATGCACATGTGTAAAACTATTATAAGGTTGGTGCTAGTAATTAAGAGAATACCTTCACCTAAATGAGCAGCTGTTTCCCCGAGCACCATATTTTAGGTTGGTTTTGCTAACAATGAATCCTAAGACAGTTTCTCTGTTGGAGCAATGGTTATGTGAGATTTTCAGTATTTTCTCCTGTGACCCTTAAAAATATTTTGTCACTTTTGTGATAATAAAAGCAATAATTGTTCAGAGTGAGAACAGAGAGAAGTATAAACACTAAAATAAAAACTAGCCATAATCTTATCATCCAGAGATAACATCTGTTAATATTTTATGTAATTTCTATCAATCTTTTTGCCATTTATACATGTGATAACTAATAACACAGTATACATTTCTTTATAGTCTGATTTTTCTCTCAACATTATATTGTACTTTATGTAATTTTTTCTCTTTTTGAGACAGAGTATTGCTCCATTGCCCCACATAGAGTACAGTGGCATCAGCCTAGCTCACAGCGACCTCAAACTCCTGAGCTCAAGCAATCCTCCTGCCTGAGCCTCCCCAGTAGCTGGGACTACAGGCTCACGTCATCACGCCTGGCTATTTTTTCTATTTTTGGTAGAGACCAGGTCTCGCTCTTGCTCAAGCTGGTCTCCAACTCCTGACCTCAAGCAATCCTCCCACCTAGGCCTCCCAGAGTGCTGGGATTACAGGCGTGAGCCCCTGTGCCCAGCAAGTAAATATTTTTTGAAACTATTATTTTGACAGCTGCATCCATCACATGGATTACCATCAATTTTGCTATTCCCATAAGGCATTTTGACCATTAAAATTTTTTCACTAAGGCTGGGCTGGGTGGCTTATGCCTGGAATGCCAGCACTTTGGGAGGCCAAGGCGGGAGGATCGCTTGAGGCTAGGAATTCAAGACCAGCCTGGGCAACATAACAAGACCCTGTCTTTTTCTAAAAAATTAAAAATTAGCAGGGCATGGTAGTGTGTGCCTGTGGTCTAAGCTACTCGGGAGGCTGAAGTGGGAGGATCACTTGCGCTCAGGAATTTAAGGTTAAAGTGAGCTATAATCGGGCCACTGCACTCCAGCCTGGGTGACAGAGACCCTGTCTCAAAAAAATATATTTTTTCATTATTATAATAACATACTATATAAATTAATCATTTCTTCAATGTAAAGTTCTACACTGCTCTTTTAGAATTCAAAGTGATGATAATTATGATATACAGTCATAAAGCGTGGAGTGCTTGACTTCCCCCACCCCCACCATCCTTCCACAAATTCTTCTGAATAATAAATAATCAATCCAGGGTATTAAAAAAATAAGCAAGAAAGGAAGAAAAATTTATCAATTTTTCTTCAGTCATTCTCCTCTTCCATCTCTGAAGAAAAGAGGAAAGTCCCACAAAGATAAGTCTCTGACATCAGAGAAAGCAAAAAATAGCAAGTCAATTTTCCTGCTAGTCATTTTTGTTTTCCACTTACGATAATGTACCATCAATTTAAATTAGGAATAGCGTAAGATTTATAATATACCGTACAGCTCTATCTGCACCAGTGCTTAAACCAGGTTTTTTTTTTTTTTTTTTTTTTTTTTTGAGTCAGAGTCTCACACTATCGCCACGGCTGAACTGCAGTGGCATCATGGTAGCTCACCGCAACCTCAAACTCCTGGGCTCAAGCAATCCTCCCACCTCAGCCTCCCAAGTAGCTAGGACTACAGGCCCTCAGCACAACATCCAGTTAATTTTTCTATTTTTCGTAGAGACAGGGGTCCTTGCTCAAGCTGGTCTTGAACTCCTGAGCTCAAGAAATCCTCCCTCCTCGGCCTCCCAGAGTGCTAGCATTACAGGCATGAGCCACTGTGCCCGGCCTACACTAGGTTTTCATAGTACATAGAATGCTTAGAAAAATTCTGCAAACAAGAAAAGATAACGTAACTAATAGCACTCAATGGGAAAGTAAGTTTTCTTTTGCAACTCTGCCATAATTTTTATTATTTTTTGAATGAATTAATAAGTGTATACTCTGTCCCTTCCTTCTTATAGCCTCCCAATTATACTAAATATTATTCAAGTTGCCAGAAACAGGACAACAGTTCCAGGAACTTAAGAATCAATAACTATTTAAACCAGTGGTAATTCATGTGGAAAAGTTCAGAACAAATCAACATCAGCTTCCTGGCTCTCCTGCACAAACAAAAATTCATATTGCTTCACTAATTTTAAAAAATATAAATTTGTGTACATAAGTTTAAAACTCAGTCCAAAATTTACTCATATTTATTCACATTATTAGGCTGTTATCAAGATCAATTAATTTTCCTAACAAGTGCATTCTTGTAACATTCCACAGTGAAGTAGGTCTATGTTTAATCATTCAGAAAAAGAAAATTATGTAACATATTATATATAATGATGATGATAACATATGCTATTCCGGACTCCTGCTGAGAGCTGTAATTCAAAGGGAAATTGTGAAAATGAAGTAAAAATTGCGCAAAATGTTTAATTCTACCCAAAACAAAGTTCTCATAAAAGGAGCCAATGTAATCTTTTATTATAAGTTCAAACAGGGTTCAAATAGCTCAGAAATTCTGTATACTTAAGTTTTCAGAAACTGAATCCCAGAACTACTATCAACATAAACTGAATAACTTGCCCAAGAGCCCTTATTACTCAATCTTAGATCCCTCAGAGAATGCTTTTTACAATAATCTCAAATGTACTCCAATAGATTAGTGTAACCTGGGCTACGCTGTTTACAAGTGTCTATGCCTCCTTCCCCCAAGGAGAGAAGAGACAGACTAAAAACAGAATGAGATTATATGCACACCAAATAACAGCTTGTAATCTTGTAAGACTGCTTGTTTTACACTTGAGCTATTCTTCCCATTAATGTATAACACATTTTAAAGAATAACATATTCACGGAGTAATACAATTTCTGCCCTCACCGGTCTCTAGCTGGCTGACACGCGTTTTCTCCTCAAATAAATACATGCCTGTTGACTGATGTCCTGTTGTTGCAAACAAGAAATAACTGTCCTGTAAGACAAAAACCTCTCTCTAAGGCTGCAGGCGTAACCATACGTTTGAATTGAAAGCACACTGGAACAACAAAAATCTTCCAGCACATGTGTCATTTAAAGCACGATAATGGAAAGCTGTCACTGCGACCCAATTTGAGGTCACAAGCTTTTTTCTTTTTTTCTCCTCCCCCTAGAATGCGATAAACTTCAAAGGTAACTGGGAATCCTGCCCCCCACCACCACCACAAAAAAAAAAAAAAAACCTGGAAAAAATTGGCCAACTTGGACGCTGGCCGGGCTCACGCGGAACCGGCGCCCGCGGGCCAGGGAAGACTGGGCAGACCCGGGGAGGAAAAGCCGGCCTCCGGGCTCCCCAGGCTCCCCCCGCCGCTCGTTTAAAATACCGAGCAGGTGGGATTCCGGGAAGCCACCTCCGACTTACGTAACGGGCTTGTCAAAAATCCCAGCTCCAGGACCTCCCCCCTCCCCGCCCCCACCTCCAAACAACAACAGCCCCAGGCCCGCCCGGAATAGAAAATCTGGAATGAAAACACAGGAGCCCCCCACGCACCCGACGCAGGGGCGCGGGTGCTACTCTCAGCACCGCCGCGCCATCCCGGGGCGGACCGAGCCCGCGGAGGACGGCCCAGCTCTAAGAAGCCCGCAGGCGGAGGTCGTGGCCACCGTGCCTCCTCCCCGAGCCCGGCCGCTCCACTCCCGCGCCCCCGGCTGTCACCTCTCCGGTGACAGCTCCACCTGCCACCACTGTCTGCGTCGCTGCCCCCGCACTCACCTCCCCGCTGGCTCCCGCGCGAGCAGCGGGTCTAGCTTGAAGAACGGCGCCGGATCCCCTCACGCGCGGCAGCGGGACACGAGGGGCTGAATGCCGCGGCGCTCTGAGCCCGCTTAGCTCATCCCCAACCCAGCGCTCCGCCCTGCGCGGCACCCCCGCCCGCCCAGGCCTGCCGTCTCAGTCAGACGGGACTCCCCCTCCCCTCGCGACCGCGGCTGCCTCCGCCTCTTTCTCCGGCTACAGCCGCCGCGGCAGCCGCGACGGGCGCCATCTTGGCAGTGACGGAAGGAGCGGGGGCGGGAAAGGCGCCCCTGATCGCCAATCGCGGGCTGGGTCTGGCCCGGAGGGGCGGGGAGAGGGCCGGGTCGAGGGTCGTGGGGTCCTAGCGCCAGACCCGACAGGAGGCGGAGAAGATGGGCGGGGCCAAGCCGCCCTAGCTCGTGACGCGCCTTGTAGTTGGGGGAACGCACCGTGGTTCCGTCTCTGGTGGGGAGATCCCGAACCCCAGGCGGGCGTGGGCGAGGCATAGAGTCCCTTCCCCTCTCACCACCCTCAGGCGCAGGGACCTATTCCTTCCTCCCCCGCACTCTTGGGAGTCCTGAGACCGCCAGCTCGGCGCGTGGTTGGAGCAACTGCTCCTCCTCCATCGAGGGCGCTCAGATGCTCCGGGAAACCCCCTGAAGAGTTAGCAACTGCCGGGCAGGTTTCGGTCCCAAGATAGGTCAGGTAAACAGGGAATTTAGGGGGTTTCTCCGAAAAGTATATTAATAAAATACCTATCGTTGATTGAAGAGGTGTCGATTACTGTGGATTAATGGGATATGGCCTGTTTGAACCTGACTATGGCTCCACCATTAATGGCTGTTGGCAAATGAGGATAATAAAGGTTGATTACTTCTGCAGGGTTGGTCCGCGGAAGAAATTCTATGGTACATGTGGAGTGCTTAACATAGCGCGTGAAAGTACTCAATAATTTTTTGTTTTCTTGAGAGGGTCTTGCTCTGTTGCCGGGGCTAGAGAGCAGTGGCGTTATCATAGTTCACTGCAATCTCAAACTCCTGGGTTCAAGTGATCCTGTGATCCTCCCAACCTCAGCCTCCGCGGTAGCTGCGACTACAGCGGCATGTTACCATGCCATACCTGGCTAATTTTTTTGTTATTGTACAGATGGAGATCTCCCTATTGCCCAGCCTGGTCATAAACTTCTGGCCTCAAGTGATCCTCCTGCCTAGGCCTCGCAAAGTGCTAGAATCCCAGGTGTGAGCCACTGCTCCAGGCCATAAGTTTCAGATATTACTCCGTGGACAAATGAGGGAAGAAATAGGAGCCTAAAAATCCCTCCGGTTTCAAGTCAGCTTTCCTAAATTGCACAGCATAAGCATTCCTCCCTTTTACTAACCAATTTTACAGCTTTATTTCATACCTCCAATTCTTCCATTATATTCAGTCAGTCAGTCAACAAACATTCATTGAAACTCAAGCAGAGAGGGCACAGTGGTAAGAGAAACAAAAAGTCTGCATCAGGGAGCTGCAGTCTAGTGGGAGAAGAGGTGCAGTAAACAAACACTTCATCACATTTCAAGGGGAAACATGTTACAAAGGTTATGAAAAGAATTCTGGGATAGCAAATATCAGGATGGCTTTAAAAACCAGAGTGGGCTGGGCAAGATGGCGCAGGCCTGTAATCCCAGCACTTGGGAGGGCTAGGCAGGAGGATCACTTGAGGCCAGAAATTTGAGACCAGCCTCAGCCAAATAGTGAGACTCCCATCTCTTAAAAAAA
>CAUYSK010035132.1:0-32453 GCA_963575035.1 Avahi laniger | reverse complement strand
AATCTCATAAAGACAGAAACTTTTTCAAGCATTCATGCTCAAAATGTTCTCTCCAAGACTTGTGTTCCTCAATTCACAATTGCAAAGATGTGGAAACAACCCAAGTGCCCATCAATACATGAATGGATTAATAAAATGTGGGATATGTATACCATGGAGTACTATTCAGCTATAAGAAACAATGGTGATATAGCACCTCTTGTATTTTCCTGGGTAGAGCTGGAACCCATTCTACTAAGTGAAGTATCTCAAGAATGGAAAAACAAGCACCACACGTACTCACCAGCAAATTGGTTTCACTGATCAACACCTAAGTGCACATATAGGAATAACATTGATCGGGCGTTGGGCAGGTGGGGGGGGATGGGTATATACAAACATAATGAGTGCGACGCGCACCGTCTGGGGGATGGACACGCTTGAAGCTCTGACTGGGGGCGCAGGGGGCAGTAAGGACAAAGTAACCTAAACCCCCATAATATGGAGAAATAAAAAAAAAAAGCTTGTGTTCCTTTAAAAGCCACCTGCTTTCCTACTTGGTGTTCAAAGGGCCTTTACTCTGAAGGGTCAGACGGAGCGAAGGGTGCAAAGAACTTGCGGGAGGAGCTGGAGCGGCGCTGGCCCGGGTGCTGCCGCCACTCAGCGCGCTCCCATTTCGCAGTTTTATCTCCCATCTGCGGTTTCACGGCAGGACTCCCGCTAAGCCACGTGCGCCTTCTGCGAGCTTTAGTTGACCACAGATAACAGAGCTCATAAATCCACCGAACCAGGCCCCTGAATTGCAGCAGGCTATAACGAACAAACGGATCAGGCCCCTGGTCGAGGGGACAACCGTGTCACATGTGACCTCAGGTGGTCTAACACTTGGACTCGTGAAAGTGGTGATATTAGTTTGAACAGTCATCTTAATAAAGCTTAATTCCCTCTATTAGAAGATACAAGTAAACAGGATGGCAAGTGTCCTGGCTGCTTCCTGAGCCTCACGGGTACTGTGCACGCCCCACCTCGGAGACCCCCGTGAGAGGGCTGCAGGCGCTCTCCTCAGATCAGCCCCCTGACCACCGGGGTCTGCAAGAAGTTCTAGACCACGTGCACGCAGGCTGCTGCCGCGCCGGCTGCTGAGGGAAATGCAGGGGCTTCACAGACGGGCGCACTTACACCTGTTGTCCCTAACAAAACGGTGCACACTTAGACCCGGATGGCATCGCCGAGCCAGGGCGCGGTGAGGACTGCGAGGGCACAAACGTAAAGCACCCTGCAGAGGGTCTGGCCCAGAACAGGTCCTTAAAAGATGTCCATTCTGTGACTTAATGAATAAATTAGAGAATGGATATAAGATTCCATCGGAACTTTCTAGTCATGGCCTCAGGCGGTGGCTCCTGCCTGTAATCCTAGCACTCCGGGAAGCCAAATTGGGAGGATCGCTTGAGCTCAGGAGTTCGAGACCAGCTTGAGCAAAATCGAGACCTCATCACTACCAAAAATAGAAAAAATTAGCTGGGTGTGTGGTGGGAGCCTGTAGTTCCTGCTACTCTGGAGTCTGAGGCAGGAGGACTCAGCCTAGGACTTGGAGGCTGCAGTGAGCTATGATGATACCATTGCACTCTATCCGGGGTGACAGAGACTCTGTCTCCAAAGAAAACACAATAAACTTTCTAGTCACAACATTCTGCATTATCTTTAAAATTTCTGCCTTGTATAATGCCAAATGGCATTTCAAATTAGTCATGGTTTTAGTTGAATTGGTGAAATGGTTCCTGAAAGAACATTTTCTAATTTAATTTTCATGGCTAAATAATTAAGATTAGGCTAAGGAGTCCTGGGGATATTCTGGGATTTGAGAAAATTGAGGACAAAACATACATGCCAAATACAGCCCAGATCTGAGGAAAAAAATGCATGCCTATTATACTTCAGAACTGGATAGTGTTTCACGTATTTTCGCTCATTCAGTCATCGTTAACAACTCTACGAGGTGTGGCTTTTTATCCCTCTATTATTGAAAAAGTAACTAGCGCTCAGGGAGATTAAGTAACTACCCTACTTTGTACAGCACAGAGTAGAGGCTCAGGGCTCTGAACCCACCTCATGCCAGGCCATGCTCTTCCATTCCAGGCTCGCTGTAGCCTCTCTGCCCAATCTTGGGTCACCTATAGCCCACGAGCCAAATTTGGCCTGCTGCTGCTTTTATAAATAAAGTTTTACTGCAACAAAGCGCTTTTCTTTTCTTTGCTTTCTTTACTTCTCATCTGTGGTAGCTTTCACACTACAATGGCAGAATTCAGTAATTGCAACAGAGCTTACGCATGCACAGCCCAGAATATCTACTATCTGATCTTTTACAAAGAAGTTTGCTGACTTCTGCTTTCTCTAGAAGTTCTTATGTTTGCAAGTCTATCCCTTCCTATCAGAGGAACAATACATACTTCTCTTTCAATTAAATCACTTCCTCTTTTCCAAATTCAAGGGTCGACTTTGGTTTAGATTATACCAAACATCCTTCTTATATAACTGGAGACTTTGGAAGGCAAATGGTTTTTGGTACTAAAAATCATAAGCAATATGATAACATTTAATCAATTTTCTTTTTCAATTAGCCAGAGGTAAAAATGACACAGTTACCATGCCAAAAATTGCCAGATTCACTAATAATGTTGGTTCACATTCCCTATTGTAAGAAATCTAGAACTAATTGCTCTCAATTAATCTGCTCTACTCTTTGATAGCTTATTTATCAGACTGGGAAAGATAGATTTAATACTGCTTGCTTGAAACGGGTTCTTTAATTGGAAACATCACAGCATTTAGCTCACTTTATACTTGAGCAATTAAGAACAATTTGGAAAAGTGTTGTTGATTTTTTTTACACTATTGTCTCCTTGATTAGATTTCCGAAGATCTAGACAAAACAAATGACAATACTAGCTAGCACTATTGGTACAAATAAAAGCCCAACAGCCAAATTACTTACTATGAGAAATGTGAGCCATCCCCATCCATTTCGTCAGTGTCTTACATTTATTTCCCGTAGCCTTGTCTCTTGTGCAGGTAAGTGGCAATGCCTCTTATAAAGGGCATCATTTTGCACCTACCTTTACACAATTATCTTTTCTCCAAATAAGCCAAATCAACAGAAGAAATTATTTTTCTTGATTAAGCACCCGCATTTCTCTTGGGAGGGAACAAAACAAACAATTAATCTTTCCTTATTTGTTCTCAGAAGTCCCTGCCTCTTTAAACTCAGGCTATCCAGGTACCTGTGGCAGCCAGTCGGCGGCAATTAGGCCTGAGCAGAAAATGAATGCACTCCAGGCTGAGCGCCCGATCTGCTGAGCGCCTGGGCCAGAGGGCAAGGTTACACCAGGAAAATTCCCTTGTTGTCGGAACACTGTTCAGAATTACTACCTGACTTCAGCATAATTAACCAGGCTTGGGAATTTATATGAACTAAGTAATTGGAAAGAATTAGCAAGAGATATGTACATTAATCTTTACCAGTTACACAGTGTTTAATGAAATTAAGGGTCCTGTGCTTATTCTTGCCTTGTTTAGTTTGCACACTTTCTACTTCACTTGTAGAACAAGGAGAATATGCTATATGAAGACTAAAAAAAAAGAAAACAAACAACAAAAAAAATTCTAGAGGTAAAACTAGAAACAATTCAACAGCAGGCTCTTAAAGTATTCACAGGATAGAATATTATGGGGCCTTTATTAAAATTGTTTTACAAAGTAATCTTATAAAAAATCTACTAGGGATACATATATGAATATTTATGGATAAAAATATGATATCTGGAAGTTTCTTCAAAATAATAAGGGGGGAAGAGGGTAAGTGTGGGGAATACAGGTAAGATTTCCCTTGAGTTGATAACTGTTGAAGCCAGATGATGGGACCCTGGGACTTAATTATATTATTTTTATACTTTTATAAGTTGAAAATTTCCATAATAGCAAAGCTAAGAAATTTTTTAAGACTTTGTCTAAGAGGAGTATTTAATACATGGTAAATGTTTACAGTATATTTTTAAATTAAAAGAAGAGTTTATAAAGCATTATAGATGACATAATAAATATTTTAAAATATATGATTATAAATACACACAAGAAAAAGACAAAGAAAGCACTTCACAGTTTTGACAAGTCTTAAGTCAGGGTCATCAACCTTGCCACTATTGACATTTTGGGCCAAAAACTGTTTATTTCTGGGGTCTGTCCTGTGCATTTCGGGAGGTTTAGCAGCATACCTCTACCTTCCAGATGCCAGTAGCACTCCGTCCTCAGCTGTGACAACCAAAAATATGTAGACTCTGCCAAATGTCTCTTATGAGGCAAAAGCTGCCCTGTGTTCATAACTGTCAGTCTAGGAGTGGATGAATTACAGAAAATTATTTTTGTTCTTTCTTTTCCAAAGTTGTTGAATATGCACACATATCTATATAATCAGAATAATAATAAAAATATTGTTATTAAAATATATTAACCTGCAAGGAGACAACTCTTAATGTCCGTGAAGAAATAGACTCTTAATGTCTGTGAAAAAATAGACTACTCATATCAGAAAATAAATGACTATGGAATAGATATGTAGTGATCCTCCTTCGATTAAATTGGAGTCATTGAGCTAAAAGTGAGCTTCATTACAAAAGCTAGTTCTTTTAAAACTTACGATTCCATCACACACAAATCTGATAAAATACGAATCGAAACTACCTCAAGAATAATGTCTGACTTTCTAAAATCTTCTCTGAATGGAAAATTGCAGTATTGAAGAGAGATGAAAGCCCATAGCCACCTTCAAGGGACTGATATTCACAGAAATAAAATGCTAACTTGGGACATTGAGTTTTTATCAGACAAAACCATCTACTTTTTAAGGTAAGTTTGAAAGTGAAGCGAAGCTATTATATAGTATGTGGTCTCTCTCCATATACACGAAATGACGCCACCCGCCATCTATTTCTAGAAGGGGCTTTGAGCTCCCTTTCCAGTAATGAGTGCAGGTCTCTGCGATGTCCCCACACACCGCTCCAGTCCTCTCCCTGGAAACAGCAGGCAGCCCCAGAGGAGAATTTACCCCAAACACTCATTAATATGGGCCTTCAGGTTAGGGCACTGAACCTTAATTAATGTCTGTTGAGGGTTTTTTTCAATCAGTGCACACAGCCAAACAGGTGGTCGACATTTGATAATTCATCGGTTTAAAACTCCCAAAGTTTTAAGTTTTAAGGCCAAAGTTTTGGGGCCACAATGCACTGGAGTTTATATTTCTCTTCCATTCTCTTCTCTCACATAAATTCCTCTCCATGGAATCATAAACATTTTTGAGATTCCAAAGCGTTTCAAACTGCCATTACTGATGCTACCTCCCCTCACCCATATTATCTCTGAAGGCTCATTATCTACCGCTTGGTAGGCTTGGCTTCCACCACGCTTGTCCACCCAAGGTACGCAAGAATGCATTATCGGAATTTTAAAAACCCTCGTTTAATTTATTTCCTTGAAAAGGGAGTGCACTGTCTTCCCTTAAAGAAAAAATATATATGGCTGGTTACAGAAATTTAAAAAACTGGTCTGCACTTAAAATTATTTTAAATGAAGTACAAAGTGTACTTCAAAATAATGAAGTATAAATGATTTCCGTTTCGAGATCAGTGTCGAAAGAAAGCGTGCAAATCACTGGGAAAAATAAAATGTATTTGAAATTAAGTAGCACAGTTCTCTATAGTTAAAATGCAAGCCTTTAAAATATATATAGAGAAGAAGTATCACATATTGTCCTAAGAAATTATGTGTAGCCTTCAGAAAGTATTTTCAGCTTAGTACAAAAACGTCTTATAGAACTACCATAAAACCTATGAATCTATAGGTCACTGTCTATTAAAACTGAATTTACAAAATAAAGACTTCTAAAGGCTTTTTTCTTTTTCGTATTTTGTCAATCATTTCACCAACTATGATGACAAACTTGTCTGCCAAATCCTAGATAAGTGGTTAGGGTTTTTCTGTATGAAAAACCAACCACTGAAACAAGGCGATAGGATTTCTAGCCAGGCACAACAGAACCAAGTATGCACACCGGGATCTGAAAACACTTGCTAGCAATGATAGATTTAAGTTATTAACAGATCAAAAAGAGATGGATGGTGGTTTGCTTTTCTTAATCTACATCATCATCTAGATCTATTTAAAGATATGTGGTACACTAACAAACTTGGTTAAGGTTTCGATAAAATCAGTAAAAATAATCTGCCCTGTTACATTGAGTCTGTATCAATCAATAAAATCACTTGTACAAGGAAGGTACTGTTAAGTACTGACAATCCCAGCCATTAATATTATTTAACACACTGTTCACAATCTTTAACAAGAACAAAGAACAGTTTGTCTCATGTTATAAGCAGGATCTTCACAGATACTTCTACAGGCTTCTATGGTGATTTTATAATGGTCAAACTATACATCCCTCTTTTACCAACCCCCACCCCCTCCTAAATACATAAGGTCTTGTTCTTTTCTTCGATTGCAGTTTAAAGGAAATCCTTAGTAAGAACCAAAGGTGCCATTACAAATCACTTCTTAATCTATGAATTAAACTCAAAATTCTAGGGACCCAGATGTCAGGGTTAGGGTGGCAACCGAGACATACAGCACAGGGCTTCCCTGCTGTACTCAGACTCTGCTCAGCTTCATCAATGCCTTTACCTTGTCAAGGGTGGATTAAACGAGAAACTTTCAAGGAATCCTTAGTCAGAGTTGGATGGCTAGGAACAGATACGCTCATGTTAGCTTAGGACCACAAAAATGGAAGGTGAAGAAAAAGAAAGGATAAAAATATTTTATATAGGAAATATTTTATCTATACAGACACCTATATGCATGATAATGAGAAAATTTATTTAAGAATTAAAACCAACTTAGAAATAATAATTCTCAGGTATTAATTAGAAATCTGTTCTAAACTTAACCTTTAAAGTTCTGACTATTCACAATCGTAGCAGTTTATGATATGTAGTGATTTCCAATTTTGCTGAGATAAGCAAGAGAGAGCCCCTTGTCTGGTAAGTGGACCTTGAAAACTTTAAAGACCCGAATCTCAGTTCTGTTAATTTAGTCCATTGTTCTCAGCTCAATTATGTCTACTTTACAATTCTCATGAAGTGATTTTATCAAACAAACAAAAATGCTGGGGGTCTGCATAGGAATTGAAGAAGGCCCCCCCGCAAAGAACACTAATTGCTAGTACTATTTAAAGAAATGAGGAAAATGTGAAAAGATGTACTAAAAATGGCTCTTGGCCATAAAATAGACATTTTAGGCAATTTAAGAATAAAATGCCAAATGTATACGTGGTTTACGGTCATGACAAATAAGTCCATGAATACGCTCTAGTGGTTCACAAAATAGTGTAAGGACACGTCCCAACTTGTACAAAAACTGCTTATCAAGTGAAAGAGAACTCCAGAGAAAATGGCACGGTGGGACAAGACATGCTCCGCCTGACACTTAATGACCATATCACTCTGGGGGCAGACGGGATGTTGTTTAAGCGTTTTCACGAAGCAACAGGTGATAGTGGTGGCAGAGAAGCTACTGACTCAACAAATTTTCAAAATAAAAAAACGATTCCATCATTTTAGAAGCAGTTTTCACGCATCATGGGGAAGGGGATCAAGTTGCCACAGAATATTTTCTTTAGGAAAATGCGGGAGCTTGTGAAAAAGAAAGATAGATGGAAAACACACCCAGTGCAGGGGAAGGCAGTCCTTTGGAAGAACAAGTCTTCTTAAGCACAGGCGCGGGGTGAAAAGGGTCAAGGGCAGACACAGAGATTCTGTTATTCAGAGACTCTGTTATTTCATACCCCATGATATTAAGCCTGTATATTAGCTGTGTAATTCAAAAAACGTTTAGGTCGTGATGCAGCCCCTGTTGGGACTATCTGGTGGGCATGTCGAAGGTTTACTTCACACCGCATGTGTGCAAGTCCGACAGGCTGCATTTTGCACAGGAGCCAGCTCCATCGGGGCCCGAGTGAAATGCGCCGTCTATGTGCCCAGCCATTGCTGCCACTGCTGGACCCCCACCCCCAGCTTCCTGTGTAACCACCATCCCACCTCCCGTAGTCCCACTCTTGAAGGAATAGGGTTTGAACTCCATTTCAGGTGGTGGGATACAGCATCTCCTGGAATTTTGACTTGGAAAGCAAATATTGCCAAAAAAATTTTAAGGTCAGTAAAATAATTAATTCTTTTTTTTCAAAACCTCTCCACGTCTGAGGAGTGTATCACAGGAGAGCGTGTACGTCACTGCTCAGAGAACTGCGGTGTAGAAGTCTGCAGTGTAGATCCGGGTAGCATTTGGCTCACCGTGAAGCCAAATGGCTCACCATGACTTTGTACTTGAACACTCACTAATGTTCAGCTTTTCTTGGAAAGGAATTCTTAGGATCCTAAAAATGCTGGATTTTTTTAAAAAAGAAAAGAACAAAAGAAAAGAAAATATATTACCGACCTCGTAAGGAAGTAAGGAATCTGCAGCAGCCTCACACCGCATCTAAACAGAAATCCTGACGGCCGGCTGTCTTTCAGGCGTGCTGTAAACCCCGCACCACTGAGCGTCCACTCTGGGAGCTGCACGGGCACAGGCAGTGTAGACAAAGACGAACGCTTGCTTGAGTTGGGTGGGGGTGGAGATCTAAAAGGCAACCTCCAAATAAAGCTGGTGCCTTAAAGGGGTGCATCCCAGGGGAAGAATGGGAAATAAATACACCGTGAAGGATGGCCCTGAGCGTGGCACTGTGACATGAAGGGGGAGGGATAAATATCCTTCGAGAACTCAAAACTGCAAGCTGGCTCCCTCACGGGACTGTAACCTACGTTAATGCCATTAGTGTGGTCAGACAAACAAACGAAAAACCCCAAAGCACCAAAAATGAAACAAACCAAACAAATCCCCCTAAAACCCCCCTGCAGCTAAGAAGTCCCTGTTGATAGTGCTCCCAGGTTTTTGGCAAAAGCAATTAAAAATTCTCTCTGTGTAAATCCAGTTCGGTCCTGGCCATAAAACAATTCTAAAGATAAAAATCTCAGGAACTTGATTACCAGTCAAATATACAAAAACAAACAAAGAAATCATACACGTACACTATGAGGAAACAAAGCGTCATGAGCAAGAACCAGCAGGGTCAAGAGACAGTCAACTTAGACCTGCGAGGGCATAAGTCATTACAGTTACCAGACGCAAAATAGAAAACAGAACAGAAAATGAAGAAGAGAAAACATTCGAAGATATGATACCTGAGCATTTTCCAGAAATGTTCAGGGAATATAAAACAATCCTCAAAACTACAAATTTTTAAAAATCTACACCTAGATATGAAATAACTATAGCAATGAAGTTCTAGAGTAAAATTGAAGAACACCAAAGATAAAAAGAAGATCCTAAAACAATGTCAGATTATTTTCAAAAGGCAGAGAATTAAGCAATTTGTAAAAATTAATATTTTATGATTTTATGGCTTCTTAGATATCTTCCAAGAACAAAGAGAATATTTACATAGCTTCTAAAATAGAATAAAATTCATTCTATCCTATGATTACCATATGGATCCACTGAAATTTTTTTAAAAATACATTTTGGAATCTAAATGCTCTTATTTTTTCCTAAGACCTTGAAACACTTAACTTCCTCATCATCCTAAGTATCATTTCATCATTACTCACCAATTATTCCCAACTATGCCAAGACTAAAATAATAGGAATATTGAAGAATCATAGAATCACCTAGAAGGATAATGAAATAAATCATAATTATTATATCACCCTTCAGTTTTCTTGCTGTGTTAATCAAAGTACTCATCATCTTTCAAAAAGGTCTGCAGACATCATCGCTGAAGTTTTCTGTAAGCTTTCTTTGAACACAGTTATAATTTCAGAAATTTTTGTTTTCCACTTAAAATTGTAAAGAAAAAAATTGATAGAGGAAAGTGTTTCACAATTATTAGAAGATTCAGATGATGAAGTCTAGAGCTGCAGTCCCTAACCCCCACCCACGGCCGCTACCACTCTGTGGCCTGTTATGAACCACCTGAGCTCTGCCTACCCCATCCCTTCCCCAGTGGGTGGAAAAATTGTCTTCTCTGAAACTTAGGAACCAGGCTGCACCACAGGAGGTGAGCGGCAGGCCAGCCAGGGAAGCTTCACCTGTATTTATAGCCACTCCCCAGCGCTCGCATCACCGCCTGAGCTCTGCTCCCCACCCTCAAACACCCCCTCCCTGTCTGTGCAAAAACTGTCCTCCATGAAACCAGTCCCTGGTGTCAAAAAGGTTGGGGACCACTGCTCTAGACCACCACTAACAGAAATATAATGCAGGCTACATATATATTTTTCAATAATTTTAATGCAAATTTGACATGTAAATTTTCTAGTAATGTAAAATGTAAATTTAAAGAAGTAAAAAGAAAAAGTAAATGTACTTTGAGTATATATTTTGTTTAATCTAATATATACAATATATACAAAATATTTCAACATATAATCAATATAAAAATTGAGATACTTTACATTCTTTTTTGTACTAAGGTTTTAAAACTTATGTGAACTTTACATTTACAGAACATCTTGATTCAAACTAGCCAAACTTTTTTTTTTTTTTTTGGGAGACAGAGTCTCACTGTGTTTGCCCAGACTAGAGTGCCATGGCATCAGCCTAGCTCACAGCAACCTCAAACTCCTGGGCTCAAGCGATCCTCCTGTCTCAGCCTCCCGAGTAGCTGGGACTACAGGCATGTGCCACTATGTCCAGCTGGTTTTTTCTATATATTTTTAGTTGTTCGATTAATTTCTTTCTATTTTTAGTAGAGACGGGGTCTCACTCTTGCTCAGGCTGGTTTTGAACTCCTGAGCTCAAACAATCTGCCCCCCTTGGCCCCTCAGAGTGCTAGGATTACAGGCGTGAGCCACCGCGCTTGACCCAGACTAGCCACACTTTAAATGATCAGTAGCCACATGTGACCAGTGGCTACCACAATGTACAAAGTACAGCAAAATGGCAAAATCTCAGATCATGAGACTTCAGATAAGGATACTGTAGATGAATTTTCTCAATATAAAGAATCAATAAGGAAAAGGGAAATGTGGTATTTTCTTTGAGCTGCAATTATGCAGCAATTAGCCACCATTTCTTTACCAAATTTTTAACCATCAAATTTCTCAATAGTATTGGATTCTAACAATGCAAGTCCAAGAAAAAGAACCAGACATAATGATAAGCTAGAACCCTAAGGACATTAAGCCAGTCACAAAGACAAATACCATGTGATTTCCCTTATATGAGGCATTCAGAGTAGTGAGAGGCAGAAAGAGGCAGAGGTACAGAGGCAGAAAGTAGAATGTTGGTTGCCAGGGGCTGGAGGGAGGGGGCAATGGGGAGCTATTGTTTAATGGGTACAGTGTCTCAGCTTCAGATGTACTTTTCCCTATTCGTCCTGCTAATAAGTTCAACTGAAACCATGAACATTATATATCAAACATAAGAAGATTATGAAAGGCCAAGGAAAGCAGACAGACCTGCCAGGAACACCAGGACCTGAGGAATGACCTGAGGACTGCTATGGTTTGAATGTCACCCCCAAAGGTCATGTTGAAATTTAACTGCAATATGACAGCGTTAAGAGATGGGACCTTTAGGAAGTGATTAGGTCATGAGGGCTCTGCCCTTGCAAATGAACTAATGTCATTACCACAGGAGTGGATTAGTTATCGTGGGAGTAGGCTACTGCTGAAAGGATAACTTTGCTCCTTCCCAATTTTCTCTCTGTCTCTCTTGCCTTGTGACACCTTCTGTCATGTTATGACACAGCAAGAAGGCCCTCACCAGATGCAGCCCCTCGATCTTGGACTTCCCAGCCTCTAGAGCCATGAGTCAAATAATTCTCTTTTTTTTATAAATTACCCAGTCTGTGGTATTCTGTAACAGCAGCAGAAAATGGACTAAGACACACACATAATGATGAATTTTATCTTTCCTGGATTTTTGTTTTGTCTCATATATTGCAAACTTGGAGCTGAAAAGGTGGCAATCAGGAAATACCCAGAGATGCTGATAAATAAAGCCCCAGCAAAAGCCTGCTTTCTCTAGCCAAAGAACCAAAAAAAAAAAAAAAAAAAGAAAAGAAAAATAAGGGCAGGCTAGCAAGACAGAAAACTTTTGGATACTAACCACTCTATTCCAGACAAACTCCACAGAAGAAACTGTGGCTCCCACCTGCACTCACAGCAGCAAAATCAGAGTGGCCTAGACTTCTATCTTTATGAGGCTATAATGAGGTACCCAGTGTTAGGGTGGGATCAGAGACAGCCAAGGAAGGAGCCAAGACTTTCTCCACCACCTGGTAATGTGCCCCCTCTCATGCTGTCACTGGAGACCATGTGGGGAGCCTGGATTTCCGTAGGTACCTGGCAGTAACGTGGTGCACTTCCCCTTCTCTGCAAGGATGGCATCACACGAGTCCTAGTGGACAGTAAGGACCTTTCCCATGTTAGCAGTAATGAGGATCACACTCCACACCCAGGTGTCAATGAAGGCCAAGTAGGGAACCTGATCTTCTACCTTCGCCTACCTGGCAGAAACAAGGCGATATCCTCCATACCCCATATACCCCTGATGGAGCTGTTAGAGAAAGCCAGCTAAGATCAAAGGTTTAAATAAGATCCAGAGTCTCATAATACAAAAATATATAAGGTTCAATCAGAATCATTCATCCTACCAAGAACCAGGAAGATCTCAAACTGAATGGAAAAGATAGTCAATAGATGCCAACACTACGATGACAGAGATGCTGGAACTACTGGACAATGATTTGAAGGCAGCTACAATAAAAATGTTTCAATGAGTAATTATGAATACATTTGAAACAAAACCCCAGAGAGAAAAACTCAGTGAAGAAATATGAAGTCCCAGCAAAGAAATAAAAGCTATTCAGAACCAAATGGAAATTTTAGAGCTGGAAAATATAATAACCAATAAAAAAGCTCAGTGTATGGGCTCAGCACAGAATGGAAGGAATGAAGGAACGAATCAGTGAACTGGGAGACAGAACAACAGAAATTATGCAACCTGACCAATGGAAAAAAAGCAGTGTGAACAAAATAGGACCTCAGGGCCTTAAGGGATTGTAATAAAAAATATAACATTCCTGTTATCAGAGTCCTGGCAAGAGAGGAGAAAGAAAGAGCTGAAAGTGCACTCAATGAGATAATGGCTAAAAACTCCCAAATCAGGCAAGAGACATGAACCTACACATTCAAGAAACTGAGAGGACTTTAAATGGGAAAAGCTCAAAGAAATACACACCAAGACACATCACAATTAAATTTTTGAAAACTAATAATGAGGATAAAATCTTGAATGCAGTCATTTTAAAACAACATGTATACAGGGGGAAAATAAGCATACCAGGCAAAAATGATATGCCAGCCCTTTTTTTTTTTTTTTAATCAGAAACCATGGAGGCCAAGAAGAAGTAGCATGATATTTTCCAAGTGCTGAAAAAAAAGAACTGTTAACCCAGAATCCCAAATCCAGAGTGATCAGAGTTAAAACATTTTAAGGTCCTTGTAATGTACAGGAGGAAAATAAAGATAAGAGGTAATTAATAAAAGAATAGAAATAAACTAACCAAGGGGAAAAAGTACAAAAAGGAAAAAAATCTGTCACTAATCCAAAAGTAAAAAAAAAAAAACAAAAAATCTCAGAGAAAAATATGGAGTGGTAGCACAGATGGTTGAATTAAGCCCAATTATATTAATAATGATAGTAAATTTAAGTGTGAAATTTTAACACATTTTTCTTCTTATAAATCAAGTGGCTAAGCTTAGAAGAGATTTAAGCAGCTTGCTTAACAACTTTGATCTGATTATATACAGTTCCCTGCATTCAAGAATTAGAGAATACACAACATTTTTAAGCACATATGGCCAATTTTAGTAAATGTCTCATGTACAACTAGAAAAGTTAAAAATACAATACTCTGACCCATTGTGGACTAGTGACTCAACGGAACATAACTTATTGTAAAATTTAAAGAATGAATGAAGGGCAAGCTAGTCAAGTAATAGGGTCTTGTGAAGACAGTTACCTGCATCTACTACTGTTTAGCAAACCAGTCCCACTCCAGCTTCAGAACTATTCTCTTCAAATGAACTTTTTAAAAAAAGATTTATATTATTAGCTTAGAGTATCCTTAGTCCTAAATTCTTTGAGCCGTTTCTGTTTAGTTTCCAACACCCACTGTATATTTAATTATTGTTCATTCTTTATAAAGATGAAAATATAAACAAGAATTGTTATTCTCAAATAATAAAGAACAATAATATATAATAATAATATTCTCAGAAAACTAAATTTCATGTTATTACAACTAATGGAAGAAGTATGCATAATTCTCGTGAAAAACTTTTGTCTGGAAATTATGCCAGTTTATAATTTAATGTTGCTACTGAAGGCCCACTAAAGCAGCCTCAAAGGAAGAAATGAAGCTGTGACTGAAACTCGACCTTGACCACCATTTTTTTTACTTCTTAGAAAATTGTGGATTTTATCTCCAATGTGCTGAAATTTTACTGGGTGTGTCTAGGCATTAGAGCTCCTGTCATTCTTTGTTCTCTGCCCTTCAAGCACCTTTTCTATGTAAATGCTCATATTTTCCAGCTAGGGGAAGTTTTCAACTATTTATTCTTTTTTATTTTTATTTATTGATTTTATTTTATTATTTTATTTTATTTTATTCTTGAGACAGTCTCACTCTATTATCAGGGCTAGAGTGTCGTGGTATCAGCCTAGCTCACAGCAACCTCAAACTCCTGGGCTCAAGCGATCCTTCTGCCTCAGCCTCCCGAGTAGCTGGGACTACAGGCATGTGCCACCATGCCTGGCTAATTTTATTTATTATTTGATTATGCCCTTCCCTACTTGTGTATTTTGCCCTCTTCTTTCCTTATGGGACTCCAGAAAAAAGTAGAACATTAAACCTGGATTGGTCCTCTATGTCTTTTGTCTTTTGTTTGAGAGTTTTTCTATCTGTATTTTATGGAACAGTTTCCCAACCGAGCATCTACTGAATATTTTGAATTAGACAACACATTTAATTCTAAGAATTTTTGTACGTTCTCAGATTGTTCCCTTTACACAGCATCCTATTGTAATCTTTTGGATATAATACCTTTGTGAAGCTCTCTGGATTTATTACGTCAATTTTTATGATATATTTGTGTCCTGAATTTTCTCTTTCCTGAAGAGTCAGTATTTTAGTTCATATTGGTCTTTTTGTTCATGCTACTTGTTTTCTTCAAGTGCCTGGTTATCGGATCACACTGAAGAAAGTTGCCTGGGTGGGTTTCCTCTGCTGGCATGTCAGCAGGCGTGCTCGGCCAGGCCCCTGCCCGAGTGGAAAGACCGTGCGATGGAGCACGCGGCAGGTCGGCTCTTCCTTTGGGTAAGTAAGTGGGGAGGGGGTCACCAATTTGGAGCCCCTAATAGCCACATTAGAAGCCTGAACTCTATCCAGCCATTCTGTTTAATTTTTTATTGTTTTATTGTTTTGTTGTTAAGAGAAAAGTCTTTTTAAAAACTTTGGTCACAAACATCAGGCTGCAAATATTCTGCACAGAACGAGCGGCCTGGGCAGCTGCTCCGTGCAAATTCAGGTTGAGCATCTCATCCGAAATGCACGGGACCGGAAGTGCTTTGTACGTCACATTTTTTCAGATTTTGGAATATCTGCTTATACATAATGAGATATCGTGGGGATGGGAGCCAAGTCTAAACACAAAATTCATTTATGTTTCTTATATACCTTATACACATAGCTTGAAAGTAATTTTATACAATATTTTTAATAATTTTGTGCATGAAACAAAGTGTATGTTAAATACTTATGCATGGAGTTTTCTCCTTGTGGCATCACGTCAGTACTCGGAATGTTTCAGATTTTGGAGTACTTCGGCTTTCAGATTTTCTCATTAAGGTGCTCAGCCTATACCCTGAACAGGCCCACTTGTGTTCAGCCTCACTGCCCAGCCCTGCTCTGCCAGCCTGGCTGCCGACCCTGGCCCAGTCGCCTCCTGCACCGGCGTGCACAGGCGGCCTCCCCGCTCGCCGCAGGCCCTTTGGCGAGCCTGGACCGCGGCTTCCCCCCTCTGTCGTACCGCTCGCACTCTCCTGGCAGGTCCCATCTCCCAGAAAGTTGTTCGACTTTTTCTTCCTTTAACAATCCCCTCTTTTCTTGGCCCATCTACTACTTAATTGTTGGGTTTATTTCTTTTTAAGTTTCTAAACTTTTATTTCAGTGGGGGGATCTCAGGAAAGACAGCAAGTCATCTCAAATCAGGAGGCAAAATTACCAAATAAACCATATTTGATAGTCGCATCTGTTTGGGAAACTGCAATTAATAGTAATTTATTCTTAAGATTTTTGCTTCTTTTCAGAAACCAGCAAACACTATTAGATGCTAAATTCATTAATGTTCTAGTTTATAACTTCATTGGTAATAAAAATTTTAGATCTAAAAGTAATTATATTAGTTAGTGAGAATTATTATTTTATATTTTTAAAACAAAAATGAAGGGAAGAAACATCTCTGGTCTTTAAATCAAAAGGCAAGGATACTCACAACTAAATTTTTTAAGAAATTTTATCTATCTACGAAAGAACCTTGAATTCCAGTCTGAGGAAAGTCCCTACCTTTTCATAACCTTAGGCAATTCACTCAGATTTTCTGGGCATCATCATTTTTTGTAGTGGGCATTTGCTGGTTCCCCTCCGCTTCCCCATCCACACTCAGGATATTTCTTTTCTTTTGCCAAGAATACCCTAGTTATTCCTTAGGGAAATCAGCCCTTCCTCGCCCGCAGCTTCAGGAGTAGGCCATGATTCACTAACTCAGTCAGGGATCTCTGGCCACAGTGAGGTTCCTGGGGTGGGGGGGCATGTACACAAATATAAGCCAATGAGATGAGGGAAGACATCTGCTGAGACCCCTAGGGAAAGACCTTTCTTCTTTCTTCTGTGATGTCTACTGAAAGAGATCCTACTCTGCCATGTACTCTGGTACATGGTGAGAGTAGGTGAGGTCTGGAACTGCTGCAGCCCTTCTGTACCATCAGGGGGCCAGATGAAGCTCACACCATGGAAAGTGAAAAAGCGAGATGGATAAAATAACTACGGTAATTTAATTTGGGCTATGGTTCAAGGTTTCTCTGAAGCTACATCTAACCTTCTGCCCCAAACACCACAGGTGCTTGAAGAATGCTTATCATTAAGCAAAACTATATACAAACATACATTTATTGGTAAATTAATATCAAATATTAACTTGTTTTTACCTTCAAGTTATTATAAAACATCCCCTTAAGTAGATGAATTCCTAGTTTATATAACTTGGAAAATAAAGAGTTTGTTACTAGAAAAAAATCTTTATTTGACACAGACTTTTTGTTGGGATGAAAACCAATTAACTTCCTTCCATTCATGTATAAAGATATTGTTTTGCTTAATTCTACCTTTATAGATGATCAATTCCCTCATTCATTAAACCTCAGGATTTCCTGGGGTGTATTATTTAAGGAGGAGGAGATAAGAAAACATGACGAGTAACAGTTACTTGATTGCCTGTTCAATAACTAGAAAACGATCCTAGGAATGAAATTAAAGTTCACTGTTCACCAGGTGGACCTGCCATAGTTCAAATCACTGAAATGCAAAATGCAACTTTTATCCTGTCCTTGGTTATTTCTAGACTTTGATTCTAAGATGCTGTACGTACTTAGACATTTGGTAAATTTTGTTTTAAAATTTGCTTGAAACCAAAATTATTTGGAAATTTAAGTAGGAAAGTAATGATGGTTCAGAAATAAATTTAAAAAATAAAAACCCACTCATGGAGCTTTTACAGTGCCTTTTTTTTGTTTTTGTTTTTTAATCTCCAAGCAAGTAATACTAAATAGCATTAGCTGTAGTTGCTATTAGCATATTGTTACAATGTGTGAAAATGACCGTTTGGAAATTTCTAGGCTGGCAGAAGTTTTTGAAGGTATTATAAATTCACTGATTAGAACCTATCCATGATGCTGCAAGACTATTATTTGTGCTGTGGCATTTCCACACTAGTTCTAGCTAGCTCCTACTGTCTGCAAAAAGAATCAGGTGGGAAAGGGAAAAGGGAAAGCTCCCTTGAACTCCTTGGCGATTTAAGTGACAACAAATTGACTATTAAATGCACGACAGGAAGCAAGCCCTCTCGGCCCTTCAACCACATCTTTCAGGCCCTAGTTCTGAGAACAGAAAATTCTAAGCTCAATTTGAGTGTCACTATAAACTCCTCTCTGTGCCAGATGATTTTAGGCACATATTTATATCCAAAGTACAAACAACTTAAAATGTTTACACTGAGTAGTAATGGAAGTCATGTGTCAAATACAATGAGGGGAAGAGAGTAAAGCTTTACTCAGAACTGAAGCCTGAAGATATACAGTATCTGTGGAAAATCTGGCTTACAAATAAAAATGCGTTGTTTACCTATTCCATTTAATTATAGAGAACACGCATTTTTATCCTTTGCATACAATTTCTGAAGCCTCATTTTTTGGTTTTTCAGTTTGTGTTTTGCTCTGGGGCTATGGAAGTGTCATAGCTCTCGTTACAGTCTCAAAATCCACGGCCACACACACTCCTGTGATTTGTGGTCTCCGTGTCCTTTAAGCTCCCAGCCCCGGGGACAGGCGGTGAAGGATTCTCTCACCAAGCCCAAGAGCAGACGCGCACAGAGAGGAAGGGGAGCCCTCCTCAGAGGTCTCCGGGGCCTCCCGCACGTCAGCCTTCCTGTCTGAGCACTGCAAAGACCAGGAAAGCTGCAGGAGGCCAGCGACGGACTTGGGGCACCTCTCTACTGCGAGCCAGTCCTCAGAATCCGTCAGTACGTACAACCCTGAGCAGTCAGCCTCGCCTCGCCTTCTAATCCCCAGGGATGGGGCGCAGCCGTCCGCGGGAGCTCTGCACAGGCCCGGGCTTCCCTCCTGGACAGGTGCGCCCGGGGTTAGCGCTTAAACGGGCTGCGGAGATGCCAAAGGGCGAACACGGTCGCGGCTGCGAGGTATCTTAGAGGGGTCAGGTACAACTTCGTAACTCCTAGGTGCAGTCCAGCTCTTCTCTGGGAGCCAAGGTTGCCCCGCCCCGGCCCGTTCACCTGCGCCATGCTCGAGCACACCAGCACCTGCCCTGCGCCTGCTCTCCGGACTTGCTGACTACCGGGAATATTCGCTTGAGGCTCCTAGGCCTTTTTAAAAAAAACTCAGAGAAGCTGATACTTCTCAACCTTTTCCGTTTGCTTTTTCTGTCACTTGGTGGAGAGACTGCCTTTGTCTCACCTCAATTAGACAGCGCTGCCTGCTCCTCTCAGCTGCAGAAAGAGCATCCTAATGCATTCTTTCTAAACACACGTTTTCAAAGAAGTTGGTGCTTTATCGCAGGCAATTTTTATACACTCATTTTCAGTTTGATTCCATAGATACACTATCGAGGCCCACTGAAAATTCAGTTTCTCGCAGTACTCCAACCAGCCCCCCGAAGCCCAAAACCTAAAGGCTGGATTGCTATGAGGAAGCAAAAATCCTGGAGGGAAAACAAAAAAATAAAAACAAAGTAATTTGTAGAGCGGGATTAAAAAATGGACAGATCCTCTCTACACTAGTTTTCACCTTTATAATAAAATTTCCCTTACCCAATGCATATAACCAATTTTAAATAGAACCTAACTAAAGCTAAAGAACCAGTTAACGACATATTTATAATTTTGAACTTCCTTTAATTTAGAATCTTTGTCTGCTTGATATATTTTGCATCACACCCATACAACCTGAGAAAAAATAGACATATGATTATTTAAGCTACATTATATTAATTGAGGAGCTAAACATATCTTACCTGTAAATATGTTTCCAAACCTTGCCGTCGTTGTTCCAATACTTTTGGGACCCAGTTCCTAACATGTTTAGAAGGGATTTCTGGAGTTTTTATACATTTCTTAAGCTATAAAGACATAACAGAAAAAAAAAAACAGAGATGTCTGTTAATTATAATGACATTATTTGGGAAAAAGGCCAATAAAAGAAAGTGAACCACTGCCGTCTCCAATAAAAAATAGAGGAAAATATAATTATACTGAAATTTTGTCAAAAAATTCTTTATTTAGGTGTCCTAGTTGTTCAGGTTTCAGGATAAGGGTTTTATGTTTTCGTAGATGTTATTGTGGATATTTCAGATTGGAATTATTTTTCTCCCAAAAATAAAAAGTCCAGTAAATGAGCTAAAAATAAAGTAAATTTAGTTTCAAAAATCAATTAGCACAACAAAATTTTGCTTGAAGTAATAAGTACTTTTGTGATAAAAAGTCTTTCTATACATTTTTCCCATAAAGAAAGTAAAACAAAATGTAATTGTTCATAACCATTGTCGCCAGAAATGCCATATGAACAAGGCCACACCATTTGGAAAGGGAGCTAAAAAACACAGAGGCCAATCTTTCCAATGTTCCTAACAATCAGTCTTGCTCTGTTGCCAGGGCTAGAGTGCAGTGGCGTCATCATAGGTCACTGCAACCTTGAACTCCTGGGCTCAAGCGATCCTCCTGCCTCAGCCTCCCCAGTGGCTGGGTCTACACACATGCACCATACACCCAGTTTAGGTTCAAATTCTGTTCATGAAAACAGAATGACCATACTTAGCTAGGCCTTTCCTGGCAGCAGTTTTAGGGGACAAAAGAAAAATTCCATTGGAAGTTAAACTAGAGCTGCCTGCGGTAGGCAGAATAATCTCCTTCCCCCAAAGGTGTTCAAATCCTAAACCTGTGAATGTTACCTTACATGGCAAAAGGGACTTTGCAGATTTGATTAAATTAGTGGTTTTAAGCTGGGGAGATTATACTGGGCTATCGAGGTGGACTCCATGTGATCACAGGGATCCTTAGAGGAGGGAAGCAGCAGAGTCAGACAGAGATCGGAAGACTCTGACCTTGACAAAGGAGGAAGGCCAATTCCTGGAAGCTGGAAAGGGAAGGGAATGGATTCTGCCCTAGGGCCTCCAGGAACAATACAGTCCTGGTGACACCTCGATTTTAGCCCAGTCAAACTCATTTTGGACTTGTGACCTCAAGAAGCATAAGATAATAAATCTGGGTTTTTTAAAGCCACTAAGTTTAAGGTAATTTATTACAGCAGCAATAGCAAACTAATAGAGGGCCTTTAAAAATGGAATGAATCTTAATGTTCAAATTAAAAACTTGGAAAAACCTATCAAGGTTGTTCCTTTACTACACACGCAAAGAAACGGCATAACAATAAGAAAATGGGCACAATGAAACCTGGGCAGCCAAATCTGCAATAAAAAATTCTTCCCATTCGTAAGAATACATTCACCATTAACCATGCTAGGCTGAAATTTGTCATACATCATGAAGAAGAAGGAGCCTGTGAAGTGGCTGGAGCTGTAGCAGCCACCATTGTCCCTGAGGTAGAAACCTCATGGTAAAAATGGCAAAGCAACAAGAGCCTGGGTCCCTGATGATCATGAAACTTCCACATCAGCTCTAGACATTTATGTGAGAGAGGAACCAAGTTGTACCTGTTACTGTCACCATTATTTTGGTTTTAGAGTCACTTGCAGCCAAATCTAATCCCACATGAATAACGGATGTGGCTGACACTGCTAGCTGCCTACCCAATACTCATTCCTTCCTTTTTCTTAGAAGAAAAAAACCCCCAAAATTCCAATGTTATTCAGAGGGCCAACATGCTGAGCTAAAATCCTTGGTTTCCCAGGTTCCCTTGTAATTAGGGTGACCATGTGACAGAGTTAATGAAATGTAGTACAAGTATACTGGGTAGGGCTCCTGTTTTCCTAATGACAACAAAAAAATAGGCTCTTCTTCCTGTCAGAAACACGGAAGCAATGCCTGGAGGGATGGCAGCTATGTTGTAACCGGAAGGGTGAAAATCACTTGCTAAGGTGAGGATGGTGAAGCAGGAAGACAGGAAGAGCCTGGAACATGGGGGTTGTGGATTGCTGCACACCCTGGGCTGCCTGCCTCTAGTTTGCTATAATGTGAGAGTCATAAATCTCTTACTTGTTTAAGAATCCTAGGCCAGTGTCTACTACATGCAACCACAGATAGCCCTAACATAAGGGAACCAATTGCTCTGTTCTCAGGATTTTAAGTCAGAGATGTCCAACAGGCATCCCAGTGGAGATGGTGGGTAGGCAGTGGATATGAGCCTGCAAATCTGGGAGTCAGAATATCTAAGTGGTATCTAGAACCATGGAACTAGAGGAGACGCACTGGGAGTTAGGTAAGGATGGAGAAAAAGGGCTGTGGTGGGCAGAATCCCCAAACGGTCCCCTGTGGTACACGCCGTGCGTGATCCCCTCCTCTAGAGCGTGGACAGGACCTGAGAACATGGTCGGATAGTCACTCCCAGGATCATGTTATGTTATACATAACTTATTCCCAGCAGACTGCCGGCTTTGAAGAAGTAAGCTGTCATGAGACCAGAGGGCCACATGGCTAAGACCTGAGAGCTGCCCCTGGCCTCCGGTTGGCAAGATAAAAGGGACCTCAGTACTGCAACTGCAAGCCACTGAATTCTGCCCAAATGAGTGTGGAAGAGGAGCCCGAGCCTCAGATGACGTCACAGGCTTGGCAGACACCTTGATTTCAGCCAGGTGAGACCCTGGGCAGAAAACCAGCAAACCTGTGCCCAGAGTCCTGGCCCACGGAAACCCTGAGGTAATAAATATGTTGTTTTTAGCTGCTGCGTTTGTGGTGATTTGTTAGGCCGCGGCAGACAACTAATACAAGGGCCAAGGTCTGAGGCACCCAACTCTGACAGGCAGGGAGGAGAAACGGGGCCATCAGTGAGGAGGGGGTGGAAAGTGACTGCCATCAGGGAAGTGTTTCAAGAAGGCGGGTGTGATCAGACCCTGCCGGTGATGACGGGAAGTCAATAACGGGGTGCAAAGAGAAGGGGAGCGGGGAAGTAGAGGCGCTTCTATCAAGGAATTCTACTAAAAGGGAAGGAGTGCAATGGGACGAACATGGAAGGGGAGCGCGGGGCCAAAGCTGGGCTTTATTTTGTTAAGTAGGAACTATTGTAACAGCCTCGTTTATTGATGTGACTGAGTCATATTGAGGGGGAAACTGAGAATGCAAGAGAGAGGAGGGGGGGAATTCATGATTGTCTGCAAAGGAGTAAATATCTCATCTCTATACCGTTGGAGATATTTCTCAACGAGAACAAGGCCAAAATGCTAAGTTATTCTGTGGTAATAAGCTTATTAAGTTTCGATTTAAACATAACCTAACTTGCTTTACAATTATTGAATCACAACATATATTTCAGAATAGAAAATCAACTCCATTATCTTTCTTTTTTAAAAAAAAAAAGTCTTGAAGATACAGCACTGAGAACGTTTTTCCTTTTTGTTTATGTCAGGAGTGCCGAGGAAGCGGATCGCCATAGCTGGGAGCGTCCGTGACAGCATTTGCAGGTGAGTGATGAATTGCTTTAGACGAGAGACAAACCCAAGACAGTGTCTCCAGTAAGGCTCAGCTGCTTGCAAGATAATCCTCCTCTGCCACCTCCTCCGATGATCAACTGTCCTGGCCGCGCTGTGTCCAGGCACACGGCCTTTGTGATCCACGCAGATGAGCCCCAGATTCCACGATACCACACACTCCCCCTTCCTGGCGTGACCGCCCTCTTTCCTTTTCATACTGCAGGGGAATTTACGCAGAACTTAGCTCCACACAGACCTGCCATCGTGTACACTGGTTGTGGCAGCCGCCTTCCACAGAAGGGATCAGAAATACCTTTCTCAAGCACATGAATAAAAAGGATGGAAAAGAAAAACAAAGGTTAAAGAAGTAGGGGACATTGGGGGCAAAATCTAATCTTCTCCCCCATTCTGTCGCCCCTATTTCCTCAGGGTCCCCTTTAGAGACACTGCACAGGGCGCTGCACTATTGCTTTGACACCGTATGGCAGTTTTTGGTTCTTCTGAAATGTGTGCTTCATGGAACTAAATATAAGAGAATGAAATATTTTCCTCAAGCCCCAAGTAGGCAATAACAAAAGTGTAGGCAGTTAACTTAAACCTGAACCGGCAACATCATTGCCCGAAACCTTTGTGGATGAAAGGGTGGGCTGCGATGGACACAGAAGAGCTGGGAAGGCACGTAAGATAAAACATGCTCAGCTGCTCGCAGTGCAGGGAAGGTTTTTCTGCCCAGACATGTGAGTCCTGGCCCAGGAAAGTGGAGCTCTTTTCAAGCACCGCCATTTAAAATGGTGAATTATTTAGCCATAGTGGGGCGTGCACAGGGTGGCTGGAGCCGGGGGAAGCACTTATGAGACCGAAGGTTCACCCTGTCCCCAGAGCCTGTGCCCGAGCCCTTCATGACGATGAAGGGTGGGACGGGGGTTTGTTTCTGTTTCAGGGTGGTGGTGTCTTTCCCACCGAGCACTAGCAGAGTAGGGGCTGCAAAGAAATCAGGGTGAGTGTAACCTGGGGTCACACTTCACAGTGAATGTAAACCCCCACAACAGGAACTCTTCTTCCCGACCGAAATGTTCCTCCAGCAATTCATAAATATGCGTAATGTTCTCCACACATCCCATTTGCCAAATACTTATGTAATAAAGCCTAACAGGTGCCTAACACTCTAACAGTGTGGAAGATACAAGAGATAAGACATGGTCCCTACTTAAAAAAAGTCTCTTCTAATTAGACAAAATTTAGGGATAACTGAAGTGCAATTATCTCTTAAATGTTACTAATGTTCAAGTAGAGATCTCTATTCTAAATGAAATAGGAGTCCAAGAACGAAAAGATTAAGGAATAAAGGGAGCTAACACAGAAGAAAGAGAAATTGAAATAAATGTTTTGTCTGGTTGGAACAGCTCAGTGCGCAGAGGGAAGGACATTCATTCAGCATGGGAAAGGCGGATGGGTAGTGAATTTTCACGGCATGTAATGGGGGAAGCGGGGAGACTGGCTCGGCTGTCACTGAAGATTTGTTAGGAGAAGCAGTGAGATATCAGGCTGGCCAGTAAAGAGTTAGTAGTAGA
Organism: Avahi laniger; assembly: GCA_963575035.1. Taxonomy (NCBI): domain Eukaryota; kingdom Metazoa; phylum Chordata; class Mammalia; order Primates; family Indriidae; genus Avahi; species Avahi laniger. The sequence goes on along the minus strand of CAUYSK010035132.1, from coordinate 7,270 downwards.
TTAAAGGTTCCTTCAAAGATGTCCAAGTCTCAATCCCCTGAATCTATACTCGCTTACCTGGGAAAGGGGCTTTGCAGATGTGATTAAATTAAGGATCTTGAGATGGGGGATTATCCTGGATTATCCATCCAGGTGGGTCCAGTGTCATCCCCGGGGGAAGGAGGAGATGTGAGGACAGGAGATGTTAGGATGGAAGCAGAAGGTGGAGCGAGGCGATTGCTGCCCTGGAAGAGGGAAGGGGCCGTGCGTCGTGGAACGCGGGCAGCCTCCAGACCCCGGGGAAGGCAAGGGAACAGATCCTCTCCTAGAGCCCCCTGAAGGAACACAGCCCACTGACCCAGCTCGAGGAAGGCAATAAATGTGTGTTGTTTGAAGCCACTAGGTTTTTGGTGGTTTGTTACAGCAGCAATAGGAAACTAACACAGCGTTTAAGACTATTGGCCTTGAGAGTCAATGTCTATGATGGGGGAGATAACAAAGACCCATTTCAGTGTATGTGAGTGAAGATGAAATGGTGCTCTAGGAAAACCTGTCTGCAGCAGAGAACAGATAAGAAGATAGGATCCGAAATGGTTAAAGCACCACTAACATAAAGTGGTAAGATTCTGGACTGGGATGGCAGGAGCAGAAAATGAAAAGTGGTGCATATTACAGACATTTGGAAGAATAAATCAACAGGACTTAGTGACATTCTGGATAAGGCAGGGTAACAGAAAGGCAGGACTTTCAGGGTTTAAAACCTTGAGAGGCGTGGTTCTAAACCTTGTGGCTTCAGTGCATGTGATGGAATAGGGTGGCAAGGGGCATATCTAAGAGATGCCTTTAAACATATAACCACATGATAGGAATTCCCAAACCTCAACAGGCATTGAGAGCATCTAGGCTCCATCACAAAGATTCTCACTCAGTCTGTCTGAGGTGGTGCCCAGGGATCTGCCCTCAGGTGATCCAACGCTCACCTTTTGAAAAAGACCAATCTAGAAAAACTGAAGGAAAATGGAATTGAATACTCATCGTGGCTCTCAAAGAAATGACTAACTGTAGATAAAATCTGAAAGGGTAAAAATTGACATATTAGGCAACATAAAGATTTAAAACATTTATAAATTAAAATAAATATCATAACCAAAATAAAAAGACCTTTGGTAAAAAATACTTTCAGCAAATGGCTAATATTTCATTAACACGCCACACAAACTAGTAAGTAAAAACAACCAAGACTCTGCAGATAAATGAGAAAGCACATAAATAGATAATTCAAAAAAGAGGCACTACAACTCCTAAAGAAACTTAAGAAATACCAATTGAAACAAGGTAGGGCAGGGCATGGTGGCTCACGCCTATAATCCCAACATTTTGGGAGGCTCGGGCAGGAGGATAGCTCGAGGCTAGGAGTTCCAGACAAACCTGGGCAACATAGTGAGACCACGTCTCTACGAAAATAAAAAATAAAAAAATTAGCCAGGAATAGTGATGTGCACCTATGATCCCAGCTACTCGAGAGGCTGAGGCAGGAGGATCACTTGAGCCCAGAGTTCAAGGTTGCAGAGAGCTATGATCGTGCCACTGCACCCTAGCCCAGGTGACAGAGCAAGACCCTGTCTTAAAACAACAATAAGGCAACACACATGCTTGCTAAATAAACAAAGATAATTTTTGGAGGGTTAACACAGTTGAATATTTCAAGAAAATTAAATGATAATAGATTTAACTGCACTTAAAGGAAAAATGTTATATGTTAAAATATAACATTCAAAGCATGTCACAAAATTCAAACATGGAAATCGCAGATACCAAAGTTGCAGTGGAAGGATAAAGTTGCAGAATGGGGCAGCAGCAATCACTAAAGCCTGCGTATTCTGATTAAAGTTTTACCTGTTTTAATCCATCTTAGCACACAATGTTACAGTCATGATTACCAATTTTTGTTTATTTTTACACTCTTACCGTTACTTGTATTTAACTGCATTTAATTGCCTCTTAGAGTTACCTTTTTGTCAACTCTAACACGATCACAATGGGCAAGTGAAAAAGGCTTCACGTGGCTGCTGCCTCCGGTGTAACACCTTAGATGGCGTTTCCCACTAAAACTGCCCCACGAAGCTATTTTTACCTCTATGACCCTGTAAGGATGTCTCTAACATTTTAACAAGACTGCTAAAAATATGCAAAATTGAGAGATTTGAGAATTTCTACTTTATTAACTCTGGTAGGCCTCATTATACAACTATAAGACTGCTAATGTTATTAATAGAACTGTCGAAACTGAGAGAAGAGTGAGTCCCAGAAGATCTGGGAATTTTTTCTGACCGTGAATGTCTAAGAACTGCCTGCAATCACTGGGGAGAGGGTCCTCTTCTGCAGGAGGAAATAAATCGTATTAGAGAGAACAGGGCGAAGGAGCCTCCATTCAAGAAGCTTGCGCAGCTCAGGGCGGGCCTAATTGGCAGTCACCCAGCTGTGCCTCGCGTGGAGTTGGTCCCCGAGTATCTGGAGAGGACAGCTGAGCCGTGCTGGGGTCATGGAGTGCTGGGTGCTGACCTGGCAAGTGAGGCAGGGGCCTGCGTGTGACAGGCTGCCTCGTCCACCATGGCTTTAGTCTCGGTTGTAGGGACTTATGTCATCAGGTACATGGCAGAGACCTCTCTAGAATCCGTTTCCTCCAAAAACACATAAACAAAAACAGAATTCCACAAGAAGGAAGTAAGACCCAGATTCTGGGTTTGTTTCTCTTTCAGGCGCCCAGGATTGGTGCTTTTGTAAAGTCTGCTGGCAACGCCCGGTCTGAACTGTTTTCACCTGTCTTGTTTCTTTCGGCAGTAACTTGGATTTAACAAAATCCTGAATGGAGAAATAATGAGAATTATCCCATGCCATCCTAACGGAACAGAGTACAGATAACTTAGAGCACCCCTTTAAAAGAAAATAGAGGGAAGTAGTCTTGATAATCTCTCAACAATATTCTGTTAAAATTTATACTCAATTCTCTATTCTCTTGACTAGAAAACAGTGAGACAGCTTAATTTTAAAAAATGCTAAAAAAGTTTAATGCAGAGTTAGCACACTATCACATCATTTATGCACTGACATTTCCCAGAAAATTTAAGAAGTTTTTAATGAAATTGAAATAGACACTTTCTTAACATATTTAATGTCTAACAATCTAATTTCTTACCTAATAAAGAAACTGAATTGTCATACACTGTGTGTGTATATGCATTTCATGTATGTGTGTGTATATATAATTCATTACACATATGAAAGAAAAATGGTAAAATTATACTGGCTCATACATGCTGATTTTCTGGGCAATCTCATGAGGCATTTCTAGTTACTAAGATAATTTCAGCATCCTGATATTAATTTATCACCTGCAAAAAATTAAATTTGGGTAGAAAATAAAAAAGTATTCATTCATTTATTCCTCACTGATCATTTCTCCCCAAAACTCAGCTATTCCTTTTGCATTTCTATTTCTTTTATCTAAGACTTTAAATGAAGTGGATTAGGAAGTGAAACATCAGTTTTGTAAAGTGGCCCTTTACAATTCAAAAGGAGGCTAGGGGCCTCTTTATGTGTGTCCCCAGTCCTGGAATACACATGTACATATACATGATCTTTTCCAGGTCCATGTAAATATGAGTTGAGTTTAATAAATTTTTGCCTGTAAAATGATGACTTGCTTTTTTTTTTTCCTTTTTGTAAAGAACATTAAGTATATTCCATAGACAAAATAGGGCCTGGGTCTTATTCTTTCTGAACCTGTAACATCCAATGCAGCATACTGCAAACAGCTTGCAGCCTCAGATTTTTATTTGCAAATCTTTATTTTTTTGATACTTGCTTCACAAATGAGGAGTTGACAATCTTAAAAGAAAACCCACCTACTCAAAAAGCACACCTTTAAGGGACTGAATAATTTATTTTAAAAGGAAATTTTCTTCATGATAAAAGAAACCGTGTATATATACAAGAAATATTAACACTTAGAACTACAGAAGAGTCTTAATGTTATACCATCTGCCATATAGAGAAAAGGAAAGAAAAAAAAAAGGTTACCTTTTTGTGCAAAGCATGAAATTCGCTGTACCTTTTTTCAACAAAATGTTTTCTTCCATTCATTAGCACTTCTATCTTAAACACCTAGAGGAAAAAATTAAAAAGATTAATTTTACTAGTTCAAAACCTTCAATTGTCTGATCTGGTAAGTTTGTGACCATGATGTATTTCATCCCTTTAATTATAGAAGCTGATTCCCCCAAAACCCAGAAGGCTCAGGAGACCCTGGCCCAATAGCACTGATTAATGAGCCCTCAAACCAAAGGCTCACTAACAAACTACAGTGTTCTCTAAAAACGTGTCTAAAAACTAGGGAAACTTAAATCTATTAAAATGCTACTTAGTATGTTAACCAGAAAACATTTTTTGCTTAAAATGATTTCACCAAATAAATATGATGGTATTGAAATAAAAGTGACATGCAACAGCACTACTGTGGTAAAAATCTCGGGCATACGGCGCTCCATTATGGGCATTTCAAGGAGGCAGTACTATGTCATCTAAAAGACAGTCATGCAAACAGTGGTGCATTTTAGGTTAATTTCTTCCTAACCTGCATATTCATCTCTAGTCTCAGCTGGGCTTATTCTGCTGTTTGCAAAACAGGGAAAAATGTAGTAAAGGCTCATTTTCCCTGCATGATACGAATGACAGCTTGTGCTCCTACCTCCAGAAGGTTGAAAGGCCAGATGAAAAGGCTCTCTGGGTGCACTAATTAGTAGGCACTAACATGACATTTTCTTGATTCTTGGGTCAGTGGGTCAAGACTGGAAACGAGGGATGAGAAATATTGTGAAATGCTCATGAAAATACAATGTTAAGGTCGGGTAGGGAGGATTGGTTGGCTGGAACTAAAGAGAAGGTGCTGTCGTTCCAGGAGTTTGTATTGGACCCTTGTTTTGCTAAGTGAGAGTTTGTAAACACCAAGATAAAGGAGTATTGTTCAATTACTCAATAAGCCTAATTTTCCATTTCAACTGCCCTTCTGGGGGGGGGGAAACTAAACTACAGTGAGGCCATATAACATTAAAGAGTGCTTAAAGTATGCTTACTTCAAGCCTAAAAATAAGAACTACTTAAATTTAGCATATGAGATACAAAGTCACATACTTTCATTATGAAAACAGATCCCTATGTTTATATTTCTGCCTTATATGTAAATATGATTGTTTTAGAAAGCCAGGAATTCTGTCATCAAACATAAAATCTGTTTGCATTTTTGTGCTTCTCTGAATCAGAAACAAAATCTTCTGTTGCATGGCTCAGTTTAAGAAACTTGCTTTTATTAAGTGGTAAATTTTTACTAACATTTTGTTTGTTCAAGAAATTCCCATAGATAAATAATTTTCTTTGTTAAATTAGTAAAAATACTTTCTTCTGAAAACACATGCATATGTTTCAAACCCTCCAGTACATGTACACCATTTTTTTAAAAAAATTCTGTTTACTAATTCAACAAAGAAAATTATTCTTCAAAGACCCTGCCAGAAACAGAATCAGGAAAATACTGCAAGAACACAAACACAGCTGTAACTTGGGGGCTTGGTTAATACGCTACAGAGCCCCGTCTTTAGTGTCTGATCCCAGATTGAATCAGGACATGGTAGAAATGAAAGTAGTTTCCACCTGCCGAGCTGTGTGAAATGGGGGAAATTATGTTCTGGCTCTAGTTCCTTAAGGCTTCATCAAAAAAACCGCCACCTTAATTGGCACGTTTGCCACAGAATCTGTAGAACAGGGAGAAGGCTGAAGGCTCAGTGAGGTCACCCCTCAAGGTGCCCACTCTTGAAGGCCGGGGATATGACAGGTTACACAGAGTCCGCTTCAGGGAACACTGTCCCTTCGACTGATCGGATGGTTCCGTTACCAAGTTGCACAGTTACTTTTCCCAAGCACTAAGTTCCCAGTGGGGGCAGTGCGAGCAGGGAAAGGCGGATGCGTGCATGCATACACACACACGGGGAAGTCTGTGATCAACTTTAATTCTGATATTTATGTCACTATTGAAAAAGTACACAATATACCTAATACTGTTAGGACTTTTCTCTTCTAAATTTTGGGAAAACATTTGAAAAGGAAGTTGGTTAATTAGGACTTTCATGACAAAGTGAAGCAAGGAATGGAGTCAATTTAATAAATCCTATTTCCTGACTACCACATCAGACTTTTTTTTTTTTTTTAAGTCTGAGTTTCTCCCGTATGTTGTCCCTGCTGCCTGGAAAACCCTTTTCTTGCTTTGCTCTCCTTGCAAACTAGTTATTATCTACCTGGTACCACAGGACGGTGCAGAGCACTGAGCAGGGTATCTGGTATGCATTTGTTTATTTATTCAACAGATATTCACTGAGGGACTATGATATGCCCAGGAGTTGTTCCAGGCTCTGGGATTCAGCAGTGAACACAGCGGACGAGAGCCAGCCTTCGCGGAGCTTGCATCCTATCCAGTGAGGGAGGCTGACCATAAAAACATGAATAGATATCATGATTTCAGACAGCATCAGTCCTTCAACGAACAATACAGCAGTGTGAAGAGGCGGCGTCTGACCAGGGTGCCGTCCAGAGCTGGAGAGAGAAGGCCTCCCCGAGGGGTGCGGTGGGGAGGGGAGCTGGACCTGGGGGGGCCCCAGGAAAAAGGGTGTGCAAGAGTTCAGTGCGGCTGCCTCTGGAATTTCATACTGGCAGGGAGTGAACAAGGACTGTTTTTACTCCTATTTTTGAAAAAAACTTTTTAAAAGTTAAAGCCTAAGGCACTTGTGGCCCAGATGGAGTAACAGGGAGCAGATTTACCTTCTCCCTTGAAACAACTGACAAGATAAATAACTGCACAAAATAACATGGGGAAAATGGTTCTCGAGACATTAGCCCTGACACGGTGGCTCACACCTGTAATCCTAACACTCTGGGAGGCGGAGGCAGGAGGACTGCTTGAGCTTGGGAGTTCGAGACCAGCCTGAGCAAGAGTGAGACCCCTTCTCTACTAAAAATAGAAAAAAAATTAGCCAGACAACTAAAAATAGAAAAAAATGAGCCAGGTGTAGTGGTGGCATGCACCTGTAGTCCCAGCTACTCAGGAGGCTGAGGCAGGAGGATCGCTTGAGCCCAGGAGTTTGAGGTTGCTGTGAGCAACCTCACAGAGGTTGATGCCACCATACTCTAGCCCAGCAACAGAGTGATGACTGTGTCTCAAAAAAAATATATAAGTAACCAAGCT
>CAUYSK010035129.1:0-20186 GCA_963575035.1 Avahi laniger | reverse complement strand
GACATGCGCCACCATGCCCGGCTAATTTTTTCTATATATTTTTAGTTGTCCGATTAATTTCTTTCTATTTTTAGTAGAGACGGGGTCTCGCTCTTGCTCAGGCTGGTCTCGAACTCCTGAGCTCAAACAATCCGCCCGCCTGCACCTCCCAGAGTGCTAGGATTACAGATGTGAGCCACCGTGCCCGGCCTGTACTGTTTTTCTACTAACACATAACATGATTTGAATTACATATTTGTTTACTGATTTATTATCTATCTCACCTACAAAACCAAAGCTTCATAAAGGAAAAAATTATGCCTATTATTTGCCAATATATTACATAATGTCCAGCATAATATCTAGCAATTGTCCATAAATATTCACTGACTGAGTGAATGAATGACTAAACATCTGATAAAAGTTGAATTTGGAAACTCATGAAGACATTCTTATTTAAATGGGTTGGCAAGAATCCTATTTTTAATACTGTTTAAATCTCTGAAAACTTCAATAATAGCCCAGAGTCATATTAACTGTGCACATTTTATAATGGCTATTATCAATTGATCCAGTACTCCTAACAGGTACTAGGTCTGAGATACCTACTCCAGGATTACTGATTTTTTAGCATGTATCTTTTAGAGAATAAACATTCTATAACACAGAATGTTACTTCAACATATTCTAAAGGTTCTTCTAGCCCCAAAATTACTTATAACTGAAGCCCGTTAAAGAGGGTTTAATCTCAACTTACTGATATTTATTACATGTCATCTGTATATATAACATGTACGGCCAATGAATTTTAAACCCTTTTTGTCAGGAATCGGGAACAGTGTGAGCTACTATTTGGGGCGTAATTTAAATTATAACAGGGCCTCCAATAATGACAAACCAATAATCTCAGAGGAGCTTTTGCAACTAAATGGAGGGCTTAAAAACACCAAAACAAACATCGTAAGAAAAATAACCATAGAAGGTACCAAATAAGCATAGAGACATAACATTTTAAATACTTCCAAATATTTGGTTTCAAAGCATAAATGGAGTATGTGGGCTTTGCACATCTTTTCCTGCCAAGTCCCAGGAAAAACTGACCATACTATGGTCATCTAAAACAGCTGTTAGGACTGATTTTCAAATATTTGGTTTCAAAATACAGACCTATTTGCACTTTAAAACTCAGATGTCTGCATACTCCCACTATATCACTGCACTGAGATAATCCTTTTAAAGTAGGCTGTTGACAAAACAGATCTTTATTTATGGGTGAGAACTGTTTCAAATGGACACAGCAAAATGTTAGCCTAAATCTTAAAGTCCATTGTCAGAAAAGATAATTTGCTCTGGCACCCAAATAGTTCTTTTTTTCCCCTTTTTGTATAGGCAGGAACTGAATTCCACTGGTTATTTAAGGTTAAAAAGAGAGAGTAAATGTGAAATGTTACAATTCTAGAAGGAAGGAAAAGAATTTATGTCCACTTCACTTAAAATTGTTGACTTCCTTAAACTAAGTTTAGCATATTTAGCATACTGTACTTGTGGGTACTCAAATATAAACTATCAAATCTGTCTCACTTTGGGTTGCTGGGAAGTCCTAAGCCACAGAAAAGGATTGTCAAATAGAAGTAAGTCAAGTGGTTTAAAATAACCTTTCCCACACTCTAGCGTAATTATGCTTGTTTTCTAGGACTTGTGTATCAGCATGTATAATCTAGCTGTAGTCCCACACTTCTGATAGTTATCTAAAACTGTAAGGTAGCACCCTAGGAGACTGGGATGATAGGCATACACAGAGCATCTTTTGCTCTTTTGAGCAGACATCAATTCTGATTGTTTGACTTCAACCGGTTTGATTCATCTTAACTTTAAGATGGCAGCCACTAAAAAATGCTTATACCTTTATCAACCACACTGTTTTGTTTCCCTTCAAATCTTATCATTTAAACCTTGTTTCTGAAAGAGGCACTCTTAAAAGAGACAAGTGATAGTACAACTTGGCAAACTACTTATATTTGACATCTTACAAAACGGCAGTTCATCTCCACTGTATTCTTCTGGTAGGTGTTATACAAATGGGAAAAAAAGACTTGAAAATGGTTAAGAAATGTAACCTGGGTCATACAACTGACTGATGGCGGAACTGGGAACTTTTCCCATTTCCCAACTTAGTATTTTTCTGTTGCAGGCAGCTGTAGGGATGCCCCAGATCAATTAATTTCCAGGTAGATAAGGATACTCTTCCCAACCTTACCTCTTTATGCACCTTCCAACTGTCTACTGTCACATTGAAGAGAGCTTTGAGGGCCTCAATGGCACAGTCTGTCTCCTGAGGTGAGAGGGGAGGTCCATTATGGTCTATGGCCGATTCATACTCATCGGTCCACTTGATGCTAAAGGCACTTTCCAAAATCTGGGTTAGCAGCGGTAGTCCCTGGAGCTCATAGCGCAACTGTGACCTGATGTCAGTGTGCAAAAGTGACAGGAGGAAGAGCAAGCGCAAGTCAAAGCACTTAATGTCATTGATAAATTTTCGGTCCTTGCACTTTCTCAGGAGGTTACAGAGCTTTGCAGCAAGATTAAGTTCCAGGCTGAGCTGCTGTGCCATCTGACTGTTGAACACGATGTTACACAGACATTTTAATGACTCCACAATAACTGGGAATTCTGACACCTTCTCCAAAGAATCATCTGACTCCGTTAGCTTGGCTAGTCGCATAAGTATCTGCATATTTTCCTTAGTTGTTACAGGAACTAAAACCTTTTTGTCTCTGGAGAGAATGCGGAGTACTTCCAGGCAGGACACTTGACATGTTGTTGGCACGTCCTTTACAAGGACTTTAAATATGCCTTCACAGAGTTTCTGAAAGACAAGAAGAAGTATGCAAAAATCATTATTTAGCTCAAACGATTTAAAACAGAATGTTTCTCTACCAATGTATTTAACAACAATTAAGGATCTGGCTAGAAAAGGTTTTTATTTTTTTGTAAATCACAGAATGTTTAGAACCAAAAGAGACCTTATATTTGGTGTACTTCTTTCACTTCATAGATATGGAAATTGAGGGCTGGAGAGGTTAAGTTACTTGCACTGGGGCAGAGTGAAATAGTGGCATAGTTATGGGTTTCCTACTTTCCAGTCCAATATTCTTTCTATAAAATCATTACTCTATTTTAAACTAATTTCAAATATCTTATACAACTTTGTTCTCAATGGCTTTTTAACATCAGATTACACGTAGTATCAGAATGGAAGGCAACCAGTCTGAATCATAGCTGTTCCCTTCTCAGAAGTATAGATTAACACCTAGAGAATTAGTTCATATTTGTCCACAGTACAGGCTTTTGTAGAAAAACTTAAAGAAATATGCATTTCTGCTGAGTTTTAGTTGTGTTATTTCTTCTGAATTTACAATTCTGTAGTCCTATGTTTCAGAAACCAAAAAACCCTCTTTAGCTAAGATCTAATAGTATTTAATCACCAAGTGACCTCAGAGAAAAACTTAAGACGACATACTAACGAAAATTATTCCAAGTATTCCAGCTAGCAAACATTATTCCTTGAGCCAACTGCAAAAAGATGACCCCTCCAGGCAGACTGCTAAAAAGTATTCCCACTGGGTAGACAGTTATTAAATTGCCCCTCTTTCTCTGGGGAGCTCTGTGCCGGGACACATGGTTTGGGAAGCTCAGAATGTAGATGGAATTTTAGCTCCCTTTTGTTCTCTTTGTGTAGGATGCAGATTGCATAAATATATGTACCAGTCTTGGTTCCAGATCTTGCTACTAATACCTCAGGAATAATTATTTCAGGATGGACCCAAATATCTTGTATTTTATTAAAAGTAATTATTTATACCATTTCCAAATTTAAGAATCACTGACCATCTCCTCAAACTTCAATGTCAGCTTTCTTTATAAATTGCAGGTCTGGGTCTTGCAAGCTTATCCTCGTATGTGGACCAAGCAGGTATAACCATTCCATTGCTGAACATTTCTGTATTCCATTATATTTTATAAAAACAATAGTAACAACAACTATGACCAAAATAGGATTTTACAAAGTTTCTATTATCCTATTATCGAAATTTACCTCTTTAAAAAGAGGCTACCTGAGGGTCAAGCATTATGATCCTGGCAGGAATTTCAGGCTATGTGTACCTTCTCAGTACATCCTAGTGGTACAGCTATAGAAATGTCAATGTTAAACATACAGTTATCCCTCAGTATCCATGGGAAGATTAGTTGCAGAACCCCTTGCAAATACCAAAATCCACAGATGCTCAAACCCCTGACAAAAAATGTTGTGTTTGTATATACCCCACACACATCTTCCTGTATACTTTAAATCATCTCTAGATTATTTACAATACCTAATACAATGTAAATGATATGTAAATAAAAATAGTTGTTATACTACACAGTTTAGGGAATGACAAGAAAAAAGCCTGTACATGTTCAGTACATATGCAACCATCCATTTGTTTTCCCCTGAGTATTTTCAATCTGCAGTTTGTTAAATCCACAGATGTAGAACCCTCCATACAGAGGGACGACTATACTATGTTTTCTAAATAGAAGTAGGAAGGAACTTTACCTGACAAGCTAAAAAAAATTTCATAACAATGTCAACTCTATCCCTGCCATACTTGATAAGTAGAAGGGACCTTCTTTTATATTTCAGTATCACTGTGAAAGTATTTTAAAAAATGAATATAGTTTGGAGATGAGAGGAAGTATAATGTGCCCATTGTTAAAAATACACAAAGCAAAAAAAATTTTCTGCAATTTCAGATCTTTCACATCCAAGACAAAAAAAAATACATTCTATATACTACTTCATATGTGGTATATTCCTGGTGGCTGAGTCAGATCACCTTTGTTCCCATACAATTTTATTCAAGAAGGAAATCATCTACCTTCCTATTTAAGAAATGTGTAATAAATATGCTATTACAAAATATTATATATATGAATTTGGAGTTCTACATATCTAATAGTACACAAAATCTTTATCTCCTTTCTTTCTAAACCAAACAACAATAAAAAAATAAAATCAATGGGCAATATGGTCCCTTTCTTCTTAACTTCAGATCAAAAAAGAAAAAGAGCAGAGCATGAGACAAATTGGAATAAACATGGCTATCTATAACCCAAATGGACCGGGAAACTTTGGGACCTAACAAGGGCATGAAGGAGAACAGAGGTGCCTACAAAATTCATAGTTAAAAACTACTTAATTTAAAAGCTTGTAGAAGATCACCCAGCAATCAAAGACAAGAGTTCTTATTTTAAAGCACAGTCTTATAGTTTTTCTTGAACATACCATTTCTCACTACAGACTTACTTTACATAATGACTGTTAGGTAGCTTTCTGCTATAATGTCTCTTGAAAAGTAATATCACTTTTTGAACAATGACTCCCTTTTTTTGGGTTATAATTTATTAGAATTTTTTTAATCAAAAACACAGAAAACATAATTTAAAAAGTGATATTTAACATAATACTTTACTCAATATAAACATTTCTATTCAAAGATTATAAAGAGCAAATTAGTAAATCACGTGTCACATTTGCATGGATGAAAAAAGTTACACTTTGCATATGCACACCAGCAAGAGGGTTGAAAAGGTAGTATTCTTTATGATGTCTCCTTCATCTCTTGAGTACACGCACTGTTTCCATATTCCAAAGGCGCTCTTGTATTCCCCTTCATTTTGCCCCAAGAGTATTTTTCTGTGCTATAACTATTTTTTAAGTTGATTTTACTCTTCCTAAAACATGCTCTGCTCTCCTCAAACACTTTCCATAGCTCCCTGTTGCTCACAGATTGCTGCTGAAATGAGCCCTTTTCTATTGCTGTCTTTGTGACACACACAAACACCTCCCCTTTCTTCTTAAGGTGTTCCAAACTGAATTCCCAGTCCTGAGCCTTTCCTCTGCTGTTCCTTCAGGATGGCATGTCCTGCCATCTGTCCACCAGGGATTGCCAAAAAAATTTTAGTAGTTCACTCCTGAACTGAAGCCATAGGGTAGACTACAGCAGTGGGTCTCAAAACTTTAGCATACATCATAATCACCTAAAGGGCTTGTTAAAATACAGACTGTTACACCTCATCCCCAAAGTTTCTGATTCAGCAGGTCTAGGATGAGGCTCCAGAACTGGGACTTTTAACAAGTTCCCAGTTGATGTTGCTACTAGTCCAGGAGCTACACTCTGAGAACCACTGAACTGTGGTTAACAATGGACTGACATAATCTGGATGTTAGGGGGTAACGGTTAACTGAGAATAACTCACCAGATGAACACAGAAAAGCAGGCAGATGAGCATAGAAAAGCAGGCAGAGTTCAAAGCCATTAGCACAAATATCTTAATTTCTCCTTCAATGCCCTGTGCTGAAGATGTATATGGTTGGCAGGAACAGGAATGAGATGTTTGTTATTGTCTGTCACATTACTTTTCTTAAATGTTAAAAACTACTAGAGATGTGAAGCACACTACTTGAAATATAATACAAATTTCTGGTCTTGAAATTTGTTCAACCTACCATGGACTCTAGAACCAGAAAAGTGTGGGGATTAAGAACTGGATTCCGGATTTAAACAGCTTGTGTTCGAAACTTAGCTCTTTTATACTTAACGGTGTGACCCTGGCAAATAACTTAGTCTCTGGGCCTCATTTACTGTAAGAATTAAATGAGGTATGTTCAGCACTTAGAACAGTGTATGGCAAGTGATAAATGTTCAATACAGGTTATCAATTATATGTTATTATAAGATAAAATTTCAAATTCCTCAGCTTGGCATTTAAGATCCTCCAACCTGCTTTGAGTCTTTTTTCATACTATTCATATTCATATCAAATCTTCTTCTTTGGCTATATTCCTTCCCAAATTATCTTACATTGAGCTCTCTTACTTTCTTACCACTTCCCCTCTACAAGTATTAGTCCTTTTCTTTCTCTGACAATTTATGTTTTAACCATTCTCCAAAGCTAAGTTTAAAATGCACTTTCAATATAAAGTTTTTCCTAACCACTTTAGCCACACATTCTTCTTTTCCAAGGAATATCCAAATGACAAATTTGTAGAAATCATTTGGTGCTTAGTACACTCATCCTATTAGTTTTCTCTGAGTTTGTCTCAACTACTAAGAGCCCTCTGAAGGCGGAAAGGACGTCTTTTTTCATGAGAGAAGAGAATGTACTATAGTGGCTTTTGAATCAGAAAGACCTGTTTTGTTTTGGAGACAGGGTCTCACTCTGTCACCCAGGCTAGAGTGTAGTGATGTCATCACAGCTCACTGCAACCTCAAACTCCTGGGCTCAAATGATCCAGAAGGCTGTCTCTGGGAAGCCCAGACTAGACACGTGCTACCACACCAGGCTAATTTTTCTATTTTTTTTTTTTTTTGGTAGATACGGGCTCTCACTCTTGCTCAGGCTGGTCTCAAACTCCTGGCTCAAGCAATCCTCCCACATCGGCCTACCAAAGTGCTAGGATTACAGGTGTGAGATACCACGCCCAGACAAGACCTCGGTTTAATACTTAGATTTGCCACTTTGTCATTTTTTTTTAAGCAGCTGTATGATTTAGACACATTATTTAACTTCTATGAGCCTCAGTTTGCCACCTGTAAAACTGAAATATCATCCATAGCTCACAGGGCTGTTATGAAACGGACTGAGATATAATAAGTGCCCTTTCATGGTGACTATTATGTTTTATTTCTTCATAATCTTTATAGCCTGTGGCAGAGCAACTAGAACCTAACAAACACCACCAAAAACAAACTGAATTAAGAAGTCCCCCAAATCTCAAGCATCAGTAGAGGTCTATTAAGATTGTCTTGGCACTTCTCCTTTCTAAGAAGAAAAGACAGTTGTAGAGGCTATTCTTGTGATTGTACTGGTAGACCAATTTATCCCAACTGGGTAAAAGTCCTTTTTACACAAGTAGCAGAAGTTATGTACCTTCACATCAAGTTCTTTTTTCTCAAGAGTTCAAATTAGTTAAATATATATGTTCTTTAAAATATAAAATAAAACTATTACAGAAAATAGAAAAATATCCATAATTATACGAGCTGGTATTTCTTATACGTGGTTGTCAGAAGGCCTTATCCTTAGTCAATTTACTTGATTTTTAGTAACATGTATTATTACTTTAACATATAGTTATAATCATATGCATGTTTTATTTTTAATTTAACATAATAAGCATTCTTCCACTTTGCTACATAGTCCTTATAACATAATTTTAAATGCACTTAGTATTAAATATGACTCCTGTTGTCAATGAGTCTCTAGCATTGAATGCAGCCGAGTACAGAAAGAACAATGAGTTTAGCACTAGAAAGGATGGCTTCACGATTTTAGCAATTATAGTACAGGTTGTATATCCTTTATCTGGAATGCTTAGGGCCAAAAATGGTTAGGATTTGGGATTTTTTGGATTTTGGAATATTTGCATTGCTTACTGGTTGAGCATTCCAAGTTAGAAAATCCGAAATCTGAAATGCTCTACTGAGTGTTTCCTTTGAATATCATGTTGGCACTCAAAAAGTTATGGATTTTGTCCTGTCATTTGCAACAACATGAATGGAACCAGGGAACATTACATCAAGTGAAATAAGCCAGGCACGGAAAGGCAAATATCGCACATTCTCACTCATATGTGGGAGCTAAAGAAAATTCATCTCATGGAAACAGAGAGTAGAATGATGGTTACCAGAGTCTGGGAGGTGTAGTGGGGAGGGAGAGATAAGGATGGGTTGGTTAATGGGTACAAAAATACAGTTAGATAGAAGGAATAAGATCTAGTGTTCCATAGCACTATAGTTCTGGGCAACTATAGTTAACAATAATTTATTATATATTTCAAAATAACCAGAAGAGTGGAATTGGAATGTTCCTAACACAAAGAAATGTTATATGTTCAAGGTGAAAAATACCCAAATTATCCTGATTTGATCATTACACATTGCTTATATGAAGATATGACATGTACCCCACAAATATGTACACTATTAGGTATTCATAATTTTTTTTAAAGTTTCAGATTTTAGAGCATTTCAAATTTAGGATTTTTGGATTTGGGATGTTCGATTTGTAACATTTTTTCCTTATGTGCTTTACAGTTGACAAAAATCTTTTATATATGTTTCTCAATCTAAGCAATGTTTATTGAACACTTACTCTAGGATTCCTAGAAAGGTTAGTGATTGCCTAGAGATACTTAGCTAAGAAGTAGGTCAGAACTCAATCCAGATCATCTGATTCCAATGTAATTTCCATTGTAAATCGATTGTACTCATAGCTGTCTCCCACTTATTAATTGTGATCTTGAGCATGTCACTTTATTAGGCCTCTTTCTTCCTCTATACCAGTGGTCCCCAACCTTTTTGGCATCAGGGACCAGTTTCATGGAAGAACAGTTTTGGGATGATTCAAGCGCATTACATTTACTGTGTAGTCAAATATCTCTACTAATGATAATCTGTATTTGCAGCTGCTCCCCAGTGCTAGCATCACCACCTCAGCTCCACCTCAGACCATCAGGCATTAGATTCTCATCAAGAGCCCAAAACCTAGATCCCTTGCATGTACAGTTTACAGTAGGATTCACACTCCTATGAGAATCTAATGCCACCACTGATTTGACAGGAGGCAGAACTTACGCAGTGATGTGAGTGATGGGGAGCGGCTATAAATACAGATGAAGCTTCACTGGCTTGCCTGTGGCTATGTGGCCTCCTGCTATGCGGCCTGGTTCCTAACAGGCCACGGACCAGTACTGGCCCACAGCTGGGGGGTTAGGGACCTCAGCTCAGTACTATGCATTAAAACTAACTGCCCTCTAAGGCAACCTTCTTCCAGCTCCAGAATGGTAGGCTTTTCACTATGAATTGGTAAAACTAAGATCAGCTTTGGCTTTAGCTATGAAGCAAGCAAAACACACTATGAAACGTGTGAGCATTCAAACTATCTATCAGGATTTATATACTGTCTCAACAGGTGACATCTAAAAATACTAACAAACTAAACGTCAAGTGTTACACATAAAGAAAACGTCTTTGCTTAAAAGACTGACAGCATAGTCTACTATACTCTGGCAATCCAAAAAAGGTTGTTAGAAAACACTTTCAAGACAAGTGCTACACAAGTGTCTGTGTATTAGCGCCAGTTCATGAACTCTTTGTTACTAGATCATTTTGAGCTAGGTACCTAAGCTGAGATAGGTATAAAAAATCCAGAGTATGCATTTAGAAACATTTACAGTAATTTGATTTTGAAGTGGTATCTAAGGATGTGATTATTTCTTTCAGTGATTAACAAAAGATCTTGATCCTTCATCACAAATAATTTGAGAATCACTGCTCTAGACAATGCATTTTATCCTTTGTAAGTTTTCTTCAGCTATATAGCCAAGGTAGTAAAACTACCTTAGATACCAAAGTAATGAATAAATAACAAAGTTTCATAAATGTAGTTGTCCCTCAGGATCTGTGAGGGACTAGTTCCAGGACTCCTGCAGATATCAAAACCTACAGATGCTCAAGTTCTTTATATAAAATGTTATAGTATTTGCATATAACCTATGTACATCCTCCCATATACTTTAAATCACCTCTAGATTACTTATAATACCGAGTACAATATAAATGATATGTAAACAGTTGTTACATTACATTTTTAAATTTATATTATTTTTAATTGTAGTGTTATTTTTTATTGCTTTTTTTCCTAAATATTTTCAATTCATGGTTGGTTTAATCCATGGATGCAGAAGCTGCAGATACAGAGGGCTGACTGTATGCTCATCTAAGAGTTTAGCTGTTAGGCACTGTGGTGGAAACTGTTAGGCATTGTGGTGAAAACTGGAAATTGAATTTTGTCTACCAAAATTCAATCTCCCCTTCTTATCTAGTACAGAACTATGACAAGGTCCACGGCTGCCTAGCTATACCACATTGCCCAGTTATTCTATATGGTCATATGACTGAACTCTTGATAATGGAATGCATATGGTCATGTTCTATGACATTTCCAGGTCTGAGTCTTTAAGACACTGGGTATGACTTCTTCACTGTCCTGTCCCCTTCTACAGCCCGGAACATAGAAGTGGTAGCCCAGTCTGGGTTAAGACAACGTTCAGATGGTGATGCATGACTTGACAACTTGAAAGGAAACCAGGCCTCTGAATAAATTCATGGCCTGTGAATAAATTCATCTCAGGACTATTTACTTAAAAAGGCAATGAACATCTATATTCCTTAAACCACTTCTATCATCCCTTTGTCACAACAACTTAGCTTTAACCTAAATAGAATGATGCACCTTCAAAATATGGCATACTAATCAGTGCCTTACATAAAATCTCAATTGTGCCATCATCCCATAAATAACAGATATTATATTTTACCTGTGACTAAGCAACTATTCTCTATGTCTAATATTAGGAGTCAGGCCAATTTAGCCTGGTTGTGCCATGGCTAGTTTGTATATTCATTTGTTCATCTATTCAGCCATCCATCAAGAATTCACCAAGTATCTATTTAATAAATCCAAGACAATGTGAGGACACAATGCTAAACTAAGGAACTTAAATCTGAATGGAGGAGAATTACACAGAAACATAAGCTATGGATTAATATGATAAGTGCTGTGACAGATCTAAGCAAGAATTTCTCAGCCTCAACATTATTGATATTTTGAACTAGATATTAATAATTGTTTTGGGAGGCTGTTCTGTGCACTATAGGGCAATTAATAGCACTTCTGGCATCCACCCGCTAGATGCTAGTAACACCACCACTGCCTAGTCATAACAATCAAAAATGTCCTAGAAACTGCCAAATATCTCCTGGGGAGCAAAATCAACCCTCCCCCCACCATGAGGACCACTGATCTAAGCATAAAATACCACAGCAATACAAATCCAATCCAATCTTATAGGAGAGAATGAAATCAATTTGAGGAAAAATTTCCTAAAGAAGTATCATCTATGATAACACCTGAAACTTACAGGTTCAACTAGTGTTCAGTCCTTCAACAAATAAATTGCATGCCTACTAAATATATTCTAGGTGGTGGTGTACAGTGGTGAACAAAGACATAATTCTGGTGTTATAGAGATCATAGTCTAAAGGGGATGATAGACAATAAATAAAAAAATATAAAATGTTATTAAATATTATACGGGAAATGAATAGACTGGAGAAAGGATCAATTTTAGATAGAGTGATATTTAAGCCAAGTTCTGATAGTGAGAAGCTGCTAAATACACAAAGAGCAGAAGAAGAGTATTACAGGCAGAGCCTGGTATATTTGAGATCCTGAAAGCCAGTGTGGGTGGTCAGTGGCAGAGGGCAGTGACATGAAACTAGAGAGTAAGCAGGAACCACATCATGTGTAGTCTTATAGGCCATGATAAAATTAGAATTTACTTTAAATGCTATGAAAAGTCACTAAAGGAGTTTATGCCAAGGAGAGATATAACCCAATTACAATATTTTTTAAAATCAGCCTGCTATCTGTGTGGAAAATGGATTGGACAGGAGCAAAGACAGCTTCTATCAGAGTGGTAGTAGTGCAGAGGGAGAGAAGTGGATAAATATGGTATGTATTTTAGTGGAAAAATCGACAGGACTTGCTACTTGTGGGAGAGGGGGGTTTCTGGCTTAAGCCAACACAGAATCATTTACTCAGAAGGGAATAACTGGGGGAAGAACAGGTTTTGGGGAAAATTCTGTGAGGTCACACTAAGTTTAAGATGTCTACAGAGAGTCAAATAGGAAGTTGAATGTACGTGGCTAGAACACCAGACAGCCATCAGGGCTATGCTTTCTATATGAGTAAGGGAGTTTTAAGTTATAGAAATGGATGAAATTGCCTGGAGAAAAATATTCAGAGAAGAGGGGACTAAGAGCCCTGAAAAATGCTAACATTTAGAGGCTGGGAGAAGGAGAAACTGATAAAGGAGGTTAAGAGGTATTAGAAACAGAAAATTTAAGATTGTGGTGTTCTGGAAGACAAAGTAAGATAAAATATTTTGTGGAAGGAAAGGTCCACTGTTTCAAATGCAGATGAAAGATTTGCCAAAGATAAATCCCAAATGACCTTGATAAAAGCAGTTTCTGAAGAGTACTGGGAGGTGAGAAAGAGAGAATATACATACCTTTGAAGACTGACTATAAGAGAAGCAGAGAAATGTGATGGCAATAAGAGGGAATATAAGGTTGAGAGAGGCTGTTTTTCTTTTTCTTTTTTTAAAAGAGAAGATATACTAATCCATGTCGGTATGATGAGAGGAATGAAAATTTTGGAATTAATCCAGAGGGAAACGGGGAACTTATTAAAGGGTATTAAGCAGGAAAATGACATTAGATTTGTACTTTGGAAATATCACTCTGATGTTAATGTGGAAAATGCAGAAGTGGGGGGCAGGGCCAGAATCAGGGCGATCAGTTAAGAGGTTGGTGCAGTAATCCCAGTGAGAGATGATGTAGGTTTGAATAAGGCAGCAGCAGTGGAACTGGGAAAAGCAGAGAGACGAGAGATTTTAAGGAAGTAGCACTGACCGAATAACCGGTAAGGAATGAAGAAAGAGGAGTCAAGGCAAGAAACCTCCCAGGTTTCTGACCTGGATAACTTGGTTGATGGTGGTATCTTTCACTTCTCAGAGAGTGACTCTCCAAATCTGGCAGCAAAAAGAAAATGTTGCCTGGTAGACATTTCTCCTTAACCATCCCACAGACAACACCTCAAATAAAACACATCCAAATTCATTAAGTAGGAAGTTCTAAAACTTAGAAAGGAGGAGCATTAGAAAAGAAAAAAATAAAGGGGTCACCCAGCCTCTGCCTGACTCCTGCAGTGATAGGCAGTGGGGGAAAGTGAGGCTTCAGCAGGAGTCTAGTAAGCTGTCTCTGGTATTGGTGGCAGAGCAGGTGATGCTGGACAGAGCACTGAGAACAGCAGAGGTCAAGAAGGCTGACAGCTGTCAAGACAAGGAGCAGTACTTCCCCCAAATCCATTTACCCAGACAACACACCACTCTTCTAGGCATCATCAACCCCTTCTCAGGACAAGAACTAGGCTCCTAAAGTGAAGAAAGTAAGTAAAATATGCATCAAAAAAAAAAAAAAAGAAAGAAAGAAAGAAAGAAAGAAAAGACTTAAAAAGTAAATGAAGAGGCTGTGTAAAAAAAAAACAACAAAAGACTTATATTCAACTACTGATTGTCACAATATCCTTGATCCAGGCACAATAACCTACTTTCTAATACCCGTGCAAACTTCTGTGCCATTCTCATGTTATTTTCTCTACTTAGACTGTCTTCTCGACCCCTGACTTTCCAAATCATTTCTATTCTCAAAACAAATGCTATCTTTTCACCACTCCCAGTGGGAAGTAATCTCCTCCACTTCTAAATTCAGAGTACTTAATCTCTACCTCTTTTTTTGTACTTAACATCTCTGACCTTGAATTACACTGATGGAGACTTATCTCTCTTATCAGCTTTGGTGAGGAGGTAGGATTTGTCTATTTTCTCTTCTTCCACAGGTACAAAGATGCTGTCTAATATGTTCAATACTTACACACACACATACTAAGCATGACATCTTCAAAGCACTGTGTGCTATAGAATATTACGTCCCAACATTCAATAGGTTATTAATTCCCAGCTGCCATTTACTTCATTTACTTGTATGACTTCGAATAAAGTGGTCAACTTCTTCAATTTCCTTATCTGTAAAATGGCACCTAATTCATACAATTGTAGGGGGAATAAAATTAGATGATCTGCATATGCTACCCTATAATTAATCAATAGATGCTACTTATCATTATAACTATAATGCATGTGCCATATATAGTACCATTAGGATCATACAAAAAGTAAGAAGCTACAAGGTATATAGAGAATATGAGTTGCAGTTAAACAGACATGATTTTGCTATCTATTACCTGTGAGATTTGGGCAAGTTATTTAGTTTCTTTGCACTTTCGTTTATTACCTATAAAATGGGGTAATACTCCCTATATTACAATGTTGTTTTCTTAAGTGAGATGATGGTACATAGTAAGAGCTAAAATGTTACACTTCCAAGAATGAGACCTATAATTAAAGATGTCAACAAACAGCAATATTTTGAAGGAGGCGGCTTGTTTTTCTGATTGAAATAATAAGCCTACATGTATAAGTGACATAGTTTTCTCTCCGACATTAGTGATTATCAAAAGGATTTAATGACCTTAGGGTTTCAGAAATCTTTATTATTAGTTGGTGAAATTCAGGCAAAAATTAATAGATTAATTTAGAATAAAAATGGGCCAATGATTGAATAAACTGAAACAAAAATGAATAAAGAAACTAAAAACTACAAAAGACAAAGACCATTTTATTTACAAGAAACAGGACAATGCAACAACTTTCCAGTTCAAGTTGGAAAAAAAGGAAGGGTACACACACAGTACAGGCACTGAGTTTAACCTGGCAGTAATCCTAGATAACTACAGTCCAGAAAAGAGCTGAAGAGCCAAACAAAATGAGTGTAATTTCCAGAATCAGAATGTTAAGAACAAGAAGGGGCTGTAGTGATCACTCACTATTAAACACTAGCAGTACAAAAAGGGCTATAAAAAATGGGTTTTGTGGGCATGTAAGTCTGGAAAACCTAAAAGGCATATTAAAATGTTAAAGATTCTCAGATATACAATGGAAAAGAAACCTGTTTAATTTTTAAAAATGAATATTTCCTTAATTTATTTGACCAGAGAACTCTTTTAAAAAATAACA
Organism: Avahi laniger; assembly: GCA_963575035.1. NCBI lineage: Eukaryota > Metazoa > Chordata > Mammalia > Primates > Indriidae > Avahi > Avahi laniger. The sequence goes on along the minus strand of CAUYSK010035129.1, from coordinate 4,399 downwards.
CCTCCTAAAATATTCAGGACAGGAGATATCTACCTCATTTTACAGACATGAAAACTATTTCCCAGAGAGGCTAAATGATTTGCTTACAGTAGCACAGAAAGCTATAATGGGAAAGGGGATTCAAATGCTTATTTGACTCTCAATCCTACTCTGTTTTCATTGTACTGATAGCCAGTAATATATAAGAAATAAAGCAAAAATGAGTGTTCCTAACATTAAAAGTAATTCTGAGTTAACTAGATCTGTGAAGGGAATTACTGAGGATGATTTTTTTTTCTCCTTAAATAATAGACCTTAGTCCTTAAACATGGTTCTACTCTTTTCTCTTCTTTAAATGTTTTTGTCTATTGTAGTGACAGTGAAATACTTATACTATTGCCTGTCACTTTCTCTTTAATAAGAATGGACTCCTCTTCCCCTACTTTTTTGTACATTTACTACAGTGTTAGCCACATGTTTGAAATGTGCTCTCACTGGAATCACCCAGTACTCCTACAGTGATGGGATAGAACCTTGCTCTTAAAATAGGCTACGCACATTCATCTGAGATGTGGCCCAGTGCCAGGGATACTTAAAGTCACAGGATAATCCTGGTACATTTTCTTGAAACATTATTTTATTAAAAGATTTATTTGGGGGGGGGACATTTCTACATGAAAATAAATGAATACATTACAAATCACCATACAAAAGTCACATGAATTATAAGATAAAAAATGCCATGTCAAAGGAAACTTTGCAGTTAAGGCAGGCTTCCTGGATGATGTTTCCCTGGCCTCTCAAGGTTATGTCTACACTTTTCTCTGATGGACGTCGCTGGATCTATATTTCACAGGGATCTAATTTTAGTTCTGAACTGGCGCTGAAGGTCAGTCACTTAAATCTCACAGTTCTCAACTTTTGCCCTCTATATACAGCGTGTGTATATATGTCTGTGAGAGAGAGCATATGAGAGAGAGAGAGAGAGAGAAAGAGCACACATGTGCACGTTCATGTGCAAGATGGGGGTATTAAATTCTAAAATAAGCTTACTATAATTACAGTTGGAACAATGTTGTCAGTTCCAGAAGACAGACCTATTCAAAAACTGTATTTTACAAAAATACTAAATAGTTAAGGACTTATTGCCAGAATTTAAAAATGCGCTTTTAATAAAAGTTAGTGAGAGAGAGGATTCTGGAGGTCAGATTTGGAATTCTTTAAAACTAAAGAGATTTTCTAAATAAATACTCATGCAGCTGGGTCCATGTATATTTAGCTTAATATATAAAGCTATATATTAAGCTATATCTTTTTGGGGTTTTCCTACTTGTAGTATGGGAGGCAATGGTAATTCTCATTTCTGATTTAATGGATATTGTCTCTGTGAATGAGGTTTATCTCATTTCCTAAATTTCATTTCTAACTTCCCCTCTTGTACAGGTACATTTTTCAGTAATATGTTTTATACCACAGTGATCTGCCAAAAAAAAAAAAACTGAAAAGAGAGTTCTGAGTAACAATAATTAAATAAGTTTGGCTCAACTTTCTTTGCTAATTAGCAATCCTGAGAAAGAAGTGTTATATCATCAAGAGCTCATTAACAGATGGAAAAGACAGCTTTGGTGTCAGTGAACGCTCATAAAAACCAATCAGCTGCCCTTCCATTCTTGCCTAAGGGCAGAAATCGTATGTGGAAACTTTTTCTCTTCAAACACAGAACCAGCCAACTCTGCTTCTCTTACTACCTAAGAGTCTATATTTTTCGGAAAGCCCTTGTCTCCACTACCTACGTGAAATGTATTTTAGCCTTTCAAGTTAACATATTGGCAGATACAGAAGTATCTTCATTTGTTTCATATCAGAATTTACCAAATGAGAGAATATTAACTCATTTAATCTTTAGTGAGTTCTTAGCATAAGCTGTAGTTTGATTATGTAGTACACTAACAAGGCTGTAAGATGGACATTGTCACAACAACATATTGCTCTTATCTTGGTGGATGATATAAACCCTGGTCCCATAGTCATCCCTTTGCCTTTTTCAATGTATCAAGGTCTTTCCTATACGCAATCTCTTTGGAGTTTCCTTATTTTGTCTCCAATGCCATCTACCCCGCAACACTCAACTACTCACTCTGAACTACAACCTCTATTTTCGAATCCCTGGTTCTCAGCTCTGGTAGCTCAGGCATGTGTAAAAGATAGTCAGGCTAATGGTAAGCTGATTTACGTACTGAATGTTTGTGTGCCTCTACCCCCACATCCATATCTTGTAGCCCTAACCCAAAATGTGATGAAGGGATTTGGAGATGGGGCTTTTGAGAGGTAATTAGGGTTAGATGAAGTCATGAGGGTGAGGCCCTGGTCAGGTGGAATTAGTGCCTTTATAAAAAAAAAAAAACACCAAAGAGCTTGCTAGTTTTCTCTCCATGTAAATGCACACAAAGCGGTCATGTGAGCACACAGTGAGATGGCAACCACCAACAAGCTAGGAGAAGAGGTCTCAGAATGAAACCTACCTTAATAGCACCTCGATCTTGGACCCAGCCTTAGAACCATGAGAAATAAATTTCTGTTCTTTAAACCACCCACTCTGTGGTATTTTATTATGACAGCCAGAGGAGACTAAGACAGCTGAGAACAAGGACAGGAAGGAAGTTGTCTCAATGAGATAGCTGTGGGATTTTAAAGTTCTTCAGAGGCATAGGAATATCCTCGTGGGACAGCAGAAAAAGCACAGAAACAAAATATTTGGGCTCTAGTCCCTAATTTCACTATTTTCTGAATTTGGATCTAGACCAATTCAATCTCTCTGAAATTAAATTTCCTCATCTATAAAATAGAAATCTGTCCATCTCATAGGGTTTTCAGTAATTATTTAGTATAGACAGCATCTGAGAGAACATATTATAAAGTATACAGCATCTTATATGTTACTTAATTGAAACAGTACAATTGAAGTAAAGAAAGTACCTGGATTCAAACACTAGCTCTGCCCCTGTGGCTATGTAATCTTGGGTAAATTTCTTGAAATCACTTGAGCCTCATTTCCTTAACTCTAAAAACAGGATAACAACTAGGGAATATAAATGTGATATGAGATGATACATTAAAAAACCTCTAGCATAGTGCTTGGGGTAGAGTAGGAAGCTAGTGTACATCATAAAGATGGTCAGAGGAACAAAGAGATCAAGAAACATTAACAGGCACACTCTATACAGGCAAAATATGGTTAGGAAGGTTTCATCTGTGTTTACCTTTTAATGGCAAAGTCACTTAAGAAAGACAAGTGGTGACGTTATAAAAATAAACCTGCAATTTTGTATTAATTCTATAGATTCTTTAGTGTCCATTTAGGTTCTATAGTGTCCATTACTGAGTACCTGTGTACACAGCCCCTATACAGGTATACAACTGAAAATGCTCCCAATGTAAAATTCAAGTGAAGCAAATTATTCAAGAGAAATACATTCTAATTAAGTGACAAGATGTCTATTTTGGGTTAGTGAGTTACAAAAGAACATGACAAGTAGTTTATCACATTAAGGAGATTAAACATACATAAAATGGGCTGGGTGCAGTGGATCGCGCCTGTAATCCTAGCATGCTGGGAGGCCAATGTGGGAAGATTGCTTGAGCTCAGGAGTTCAAGACCAGCCTGAGCAAGAATGAGACCCCGTATCTACTAAAAACAGAAAAATTAGCTGGGCATGGTAGTGTGTGCCTGTAGTCCCAGCTACTCAGAGGCTGAGGCAGGAGGATCACTTGAGCCCAGGAGTTTGAGGCTGCAGTGAGCTATCATGATGCCACTGCACTCTGTCCAGGGTTACTGAGTAAGACTGTTTAAAAAAAAAAAAAAAAAAAAAGAAGAAAATCAACAAAAAAACCTATACGTAAAATGAATAAGAAATGCTAAATTTTGCCAGGCGCGGTGGCTCACGCCTGTAATCCTAGCACTCTGGGAGGCCGAGGCGGGCGGACTGTTTGAGCTCAGGAGTTCAAGACCAGCCTGAGCAAGAGCGAGACCCCGTCTCTACCAAAAATAGAAAGAAATTAATTGGACAGCTAAAAATATATAGAAAAAATTAGCCGGGCATGGTGACACGTGCCTGTAGTCCCAGCTACCTTGGGAGGCTGAGGCAGGAGGATAGCTTGAGCCCAGGAGTTTGAGGTTGCTGTGAGCTAGGCTGACGCCACGGCACTCACTCTAGTCCGGGCAACAGAGTGAGACTCTGTCTCAAAAATAAATAAATAAATATAAAATAAATAAAAAACGTAATGTTTATGCCATGTACTTTTCCCCAGATGTGATGTCATTAATTAGTCATGTGACCAGGGTATATCAATGAAGAGTAAATAGGAAAACACTTTCTTAAATAGCATGCTAGCAGCAATGAACAGAGGTGTGAGTGTATAA
>CAUYSK010035128.1:0-20836 GCA_963575035.1 Avahi laniger | reverse complement strand
TCATAGCAGCACAATTCACAATTGCAAAGATGTGAAAACAACCCAAGTGTCCATCAATACATGAGTGGATTAATAAACTGTGGTATATGTATACCATGGAGTACTATTCAGCTTTAAGAAACAATGGTGATATAGCACCTCTTATATACTCCTGGAATGGGCTGGAACACATTCTACTAAGTGAGATATCCCAAGAATGGAAAAACAAACACCACATGTACTCACTATCAAATTGGTATTAACGGATCAACACATCAGTGCATATATAAGAATAACATCTATTGGTTTTTGGGCAGGGGGGAGGGGGGAGAAGGGAGGAGGGGACGGGTATATGCATACACAAAGAGTGCGATGCGCACTACGCAATAGGATGGACATATTTGAAACCTGGACTGAGCGGGGGAGGGGGGCAAGGGCAATACACGTAACCTAAACATCTGTACCCTCATATTATGCTCAAATAAAAAAAAAAATTCAACCAACAAAGTTCCAGTTTGTTGTATAGAATGTTGGGGCCATCTGGTGATAACAGTAGATGGTTAATGGTTCTTTGTTTTTTTATTACCACCCTGTTTGGTGTAACTGAGGCCCCTGATGAGTTCCCAAAGAATATCCAAGTGTGAATACAAATCACCAATCTTGTAAAATCAGTTTGAAAATCAAATAAAGCAAATTCTTGGCTTATCTTTCGTTCATACAATGCTCAGAACACCAATGCCATTGAGCTTGTTTGAGAATAAAGATGAGGAAATTGTCAGTCATTAGGTGCAGCACTAGCAAATGGAAACAATATTCAAGAGGCCAATTTTATTACCAATTTCAGTTCAACTTTATTTGTGGATACAAACATGTTGTGTTTATCCATTTCTTCTTCTTTTATTTTTTAGAAAAACAAAAACAGGAACAAAGATATTCACAACATCTAATATTATAAGGAGAAGAAACGCTTGCAACCATGAGGGTACTGAGAAAAGCAACAGAGAAATTTATATTTGTGGAACCAGGAAACTTTCTAGTAACTGTGGAAAAGGGCAAATGTATGAGTGAAGAACAGCACACTTCTTGGCGAGGATTTGATCCTGGTTCCATATTACCCCCAAAGCTGATAAGCACAAAGTTGAAATCCAATTTTCATACAGCTACAATAACTCTGCCACTATCAACTTGACTCACTTGTTGTACAAACTTGGGCAAATTTCTTAGTCTCTTTGACCCCATAATTTTTTAATCTGTATGATTGGGATAATAAGCCAATTTCCTAGAATTGTTATGCATATGCAAAATTGTGTCAAATACCTAGTACATTATTGAGCACATTGTTGAAGTTATTATTGCTATTATTGCTGTTTTTATATACAATAGCACATCTATATCATTCTCAAACTCTCCCCCCAAAGCTCAAAATTCTTTAGTACATTAATTATTAATATCAATGCATAGGTTTAAAAATTGGCAAAAAATATGCAAAACACTTATCCTAAGCCCTTTGAAGAGTTAAGAAAAGAACATTTCAGGTGTCCATATTCCTTGCTGTGTGATTTGCTACTGAGATTCAGTCTGTCTTCCACATGATGATGACCTTTAGGGAACTGCCTCAGAATTCTGAAATTGTTCAATTCACTGGAGTGGCACAATCAAAACGGCCTGATAATGTTAGACTGTCTGTCCCTGTACCAAAAAAGACTTCCTTTCATTCCTCTTCTGCCTGTGGTTCTGCGGCTGCCCAAACCCAGCAAAGAACAGAAGAGAGTGGGAAATAAACAATTATTTGGGGAGATGCTAATGGCTACTGTCTCAGAGAAGGAAAGTGCCTCTTCCTTAGAGAACAGAATTTCTGGGACCCTCAGACTTCCTTGGTTTAACTTGAGATCGTTAACCCTTTGCTCCCTGAAGCTATGTCTGACTCCCTGTGCCTTCAGAGTATGAAACTCCCAGTGTATTATCTGCATTGACTTTGATTCCTGTCTCACAAGCTATCCCGCAGATCTTTATCTTGTACTTATTCATACTGCAGATAGACAACTTCAGCCTTAAAACTGGGAGCAGGCCTTTCGAGCTAACTGGTAAACTCAAGGGGGAAGAAAGAAAGAAAAGAACCATGGATTTTGGTTCCATGGATGTTACTTTCTTAGGGGAAGAAGGAAGGATACAGCTTTATATTGTGGGGGTGAGGGGAAAGTTTCCCTTTCCCCCAAAAGTTTGGTGAAATATCAACTCACAATTAATGCACATTAGTAAGAGGAAGAGGTTTATTTACCATGCACACAGGGAGAATCACAGAGTGATTACCTAATGTCCTAATGGGTTCCAGATATTTTTATACCTGCCTTTTAGAGGGGAGGGAGAGATGAGGAGCATAGGTAATTGTGTTTAGGGGCAATAAATGGTTGCTAAAGAGGATGCCTAGATACTTGGGAGAATGAATGGATGGGGGGAAACAGATTGACCTGTAAATTAATCTGAGAGGCAGTCACTGTGTTTAAAATTATTTGGTTGCATTCTTGTATGGTTGCATTCTTGATTTTCTTTCCTGCAATATACTGAGATAACAGGCAGAGGAAGGGAAGTCAATTGTTCTTTTGATGGGTCGGTCCCATTTATGCAGATAGAGGGAAAGCCCGGTCCAAGGGCCTGTTGATCTCTAAGGGCAAAATACTCTTTATACCAAGAAGTCATATTTTGGGGTGAAATTCCTGAGTTCCTTCGATATTCTTACTGCAGTCTCCCTCTCTCTCCTTGCATGCATTAGGCCGCCAGCACTGTTATTAACTCATAGCTCACCTGGAATTTTTCAGAAACGTGGAATTCATTCTTATCTCCAGAAAAGAGCAAAGCATTGCATGGGCAATTTAAAACCATATTCGGTTGCCTTATTTTGGCCAAAAGATTCAACATTTTTGTTGTTTATATTTTTAGCCGATTAAACCATTTGCAGAAGTACCGCTATGGATTAAACCTGACAGTTCTGAGCACTTAGTATAATTGTGTGATGTACATACACGTGTACCCATCTCTCTTCACACACATACACATACACATACTTCCATCAGCATATCAGTTTCATGGAATTTGAAATTTTTCTTTCTCTAGAGAATGGTAGAACATTTGCATGCAATATCAGCTTACATTTTGTTAACTTTGATAAATTACTCATAAATCTTTTTCTCCCTTAATCTGTGCTTGAAATGTCTCCAAAAGTTCTGAGATGGCCTTAGTGATACACTTTACACTCATGTCAAGTTTTTGTTGACATCAATAGGAATTTTACTCATGTAAAAAGCCCTGGACCGAGCTGCCAGATGAATGAAGCAGACAAGAAGCATTTTAAAGGTGCCAGAGAATAAGAAGTGCCAAGTAAGTGCCCACCACCAGAGCAAACATCCCTGGGTATCCATTAGCTGCAATAAGCAGAGCATATTTGGCATGTGTTGTTTGACATGGATTTACTAAGCCATTCAGATCCAATTCATTTTTTCCTTTTTCTATATTAAATGTCAGTGAAAGAAAAAAGAGGGTGCTGGTGGTCTCATTATTGGATAAGTGTATACTAAAGGACAGGTCAATCAGGCGCAGTGGCTCATGCTTATAATCCCAGCACGTTGGTACTCCGAGGCGGGAGGATTGCTTGAGGCCGTGAGTTCTAGAAGAAGGATGGGTCATCTGATAGTCCAGACACGCAGAGTGCACAGAGGTAGCCATTTGGCAGGAGAATTGACACCTGTTCACCAATCTTCTAAACTTTGGCTTAGATAGAGACTGTCCTGTAATTTATGGCCCCATTCTGCAGTAAATAGCCACTGTAGACTATCATGAATATAGGTATAAGAATTTCAGAGGGAAATTTAATTTAGCACACTATAAAAAAAATCTGCTCCTTGGAATATCTCTTGCAAACTAAGGCATTGAAACTGTCTAAAACATATTAGTTCAATATCTTTTGATTGGTCTTTTAAAAAAAACCTCTTTAAAATCAATGTCCTTTTATTCTTATCTTAGCATATAATTTCATTTGCATATGACTAAGGCTGTTTCTTTTTGGTAAATTTAATTTGCTAGAGTTTGGCCCCCAACACAGAAAGAATGGCATCCTGAGATAGGACTGCCAACTATGGCAAGTAGCATTACAAGTAAATTTGATTTGAACACTTTTCAAACTTCTCAGATGTGATCACTGACATTTGGCCCAATGAAGGAAACCCCAGGGACTGGAAAAACACAAAGCATGTTACTGTACTGACATGCAAAATGTCTTATAATCTGTCTTTATCTTTCATGGCTGCAGAGGTCTGGATAAATTAGAACAAATTGGGCTAAACACTGTCCTTGGCTACACTCACGTAGCTGTTTTCAAAAGCTAATAGGAGCTGTGTGTGCACATCCAAGGACAGGATTTGGCCCCTTTTGTCTTTGCACAAACAGTTGCTTTAGTTGAGATGATTATTCCTGAGTGACTGTTTTATAAGCAGTGTTTTTGCCCAGTTTAAATTCGTTTTCACTTTATTCTTCATAGGCAAGATATTCATGAATAGGGAAGAGTGGAGCTCAAAATCTTCAGTCTCTGGAAAAATAAAAATCTCCACAATAAAACCTATAAGTATTGCAAACGAGCTGGGAAAGAGGTAAAGCAAGTCATGTAAACGGTGGCAACAACAGAAGCAACACTGAGAAAAAGTGTTAACACGTGTTAATGGCAACAATCTGATTTAAATTTTTATAACACATCAATCTTTGTCCTCTCAAAAGGGAAATCTGTTATTAAATAATATTTTCAAAGAAAATACAGGTCATCAAATACATTTATTTATTCAGATGCAAAAAAGCTGAAATTAAGTCTCAATGCATCTCCTTCCTCTGCCCTCAGAAAAATATTACATAAATCTCACTATTTTCCAAAAGCTAAACCTTTTGAAATAGAAGAGAACTAGTCTGACAGAAAAGTTTTTATTACTGAAAATTGCAACCTTGTCTCATCTTTGAATTTCCTTTTAGAACATAATACATACAAACAGGGCCCTAAGGTTTTAGAAAGGACTTCTTGCATAAATCAATATGTGATATAAATAACAGTGAAGACAATCTAGAATCTCTTGATTTTCTGAGGCATTTAAAACAGTCAGCTCATTTCCTTTGTGCTTAGAGCAAATCTCCTTATTTATAATGCCTTATTGCCTTTTCTCTGGAGATGATCAATTTAAGACTGTATTGAGTTATACATTGGAGCAGGGACTTTCAAAAGTTCACAATTATATACATTATGCTAATATATCAATAATTGCAAGTTAAATATTTTCACGTTTTGCAGAGTTAATAATCCTTTATGTAATAATTTATGCAAAATAATCCCATTGAGTTCTTTGAGTGATTGATAATTTGTCTAAAATAGTGGATTTTTTTTTTTTACTACTTGCCAATGTGAACAGATTCCAGGTATTTGAAACCCATCATATCTTTGCTTGAAACATTTTGAATACCAGCTCCAAAAACCCGACATTAATAAAACATTAAAGTTCCAACTTAAGCCCATAAAAGTCAAGAAATCCAGAGTTAAGGTTGACCCAGGTCTCTTAAATCTGTTCTCCTGCATGTATGCATGGGTGATGGGGCAGCGGTGTGAGCTGTTGCTTAAATCAGTCTTCCTGCATAATCTGAGAATGTAATTGAATTAGTGTATAAAGTATTTACATACCCTGCAGTGGAGAGTCCCACGCACTATATTATCCGCATCCTCTCTCAGGGCCCTCATTTTAACTCCTCACTGTGGTGTTCCTGCGAGGCTTCCTCAAACCTTCAGAAATTGGACTTGCAAATACAATTTCCCTTCTTTTATGAGGCTTCAAGATGAGTGATGCACACTCAGCTTTCCTAGTTGCTTTTAGCTCCTGGCCAGAAAGAGTTTAGGTAGCATTCTTCCTTCTGGTTAATATCCTCGGGGTTTGCTAGGTATTAGACAATGTAATTCTATGGCTAAAAATTGTTTTATGCTCAAATTCAACTAGATGTAGGATAATTTGCCATATTAATATGAAAATTAAAAACATCAGATTGAGTTTAGGAACATACAATTGTATAGCAGGGATTTAAGGGCATGGACCTTGGCTTCAGATAAACCCATGTTCCAATTGAGTCCTTGTTCTGCCGCTTACTATTGGTTAGCCTTTCCAAATCTCTGTTTTTTCCTCTGTGAAATGGGGACAATAATAGTCCTAAAGATTTTTGGATTCAAGGAGATCGTGAGACTTTAAAGAGATAATGTGTATGATGTGCTGGATATGTAGTAGGCACTTAATTAATGGTTGTTATTTTTATTAGCATTCATTTTGGTAAGAAATAATAACATATTGCCTCAATTCTTTTCCTTCATCTTCCATAGAGTGTGGGACAAGAGCCTTAAACAGAGTTTGTATGTTCAGAAATGTTAAGAATGAAGTTGAACAATAACCATAAAAAGGATGATTATCCTCATCCATGGTTCAAGAACTATGCAATGATATCATTTTTCATCATTCAGATTGACAAAGATGAAACAGAATGGTAATATCCAGTGTTGAGTACACTACGACAGTACCAGTATAAACTGGCAGCCATTTTGAAAGGCAGTCTGGCAATGGTCTAAAAATTTAAAACATGCATTCTTTTGTGTGTTTCAATAAAACCTCTTTATTTCCTTTTTAATTTTTTGTAGATTTTAGGGGGTAAAAATTTTGTTTCATGGATATAGTGCATAGTTGCATGCATCTTGTTTGACTCAGCAATTCTACACCTATACTTTTGTCTTAAGAAAATAGTCAGATAAGTGTCCAAGAATCTTCATGAAAGTCCTATTGAAATATTGGAAAGACCTTAAATGTTAATACGGGACTGTTAAAATAAATTATGGTGCAATCAGACAATGAGATACTATGAAACCATTAAAAATGAATGAGTTTTACAAGTGTAATAGGTTTGATTGAGTAGTCATAAATTGTAGGACAGATATTTGATATGGGTTAGATTTTTTTCCAATAACTGTTACCATTGCTCTCTGTGGAACATTTCTTTCTTTCTTAGCAGTGGGTTTCTTTAACCACATCCCAGTCTTTTTGCAGAAATTTTTAGTCGTTTTTGGTTATTTAAATAGTTTCATTCAGTTTATTGAGACCCAGGGCCAGTTTCATGGGTGTGTGATCTGCGTGTAGTAAAAAAGAGCCCTGCACTCAGGAGGGCCCCATGCTTGGTTTAAAGCTTGTTTGTAGGGTCAAATGGTAGTTCTACTTGTATCTCATTGAGGTATCTCCATATTGCTTTCCACAGGGGTTGCACTAATTTGCAGTCCCACCAGCAGAAATACACATATATTTAATTTTAATACAGTAAGATTGCATAAGTTCATGTTGAGAAATGAAAGAGATGCAATTTTGGTATGCCAAACAAATAAAGCAACAAAGATATCTTAGCATGTTAAGGATTGTTTAAAAATATTGATTGTGCTGTAATGCTTTTGTTTTATAAGCTGGGAGGTCTGAACAGCACCTAGGTGGAATTTTATTTAGCTGCTATACCATATCTACAACAACTCTGCCCAGAAGAGACTCACTTTAGCTTCCATGATTTCACTTGACATTCTGCTACAAAAACACTCAAAATTACCTTTCTGACCCTTCAAGCCATCAGGTCCCCTCACACCTGGGTGGCCTGGAGCTCCTGGTTGACCTCTTTCTCCTGGTGGCCCAGGAAATCCCAGTCCTGGGGGCCCCACACGTCCTGCCTTGCCCGGGGGGCCTGGTGGTCCAGGAGGTCCTTTACTGCCTGGAGCTACGTCTTCACGATCTCCCTGGGAATGTTTATGTCATGAGTCAATTATCAGTCTTTGAAAGTCCAAGAATTCAAAACAATCATTATAGGTTACAGAAATATGCAAAAAGTCCATAATTCCAGGAGACAGTTACTCAGTAGCAAAAGTAATTTAAAATAATTAACTTAGACATCTCTTAATATTTTATATACATATTTTACAACTTTATAAACATATATATGATATGGGTATATGTGTTAGGCCTCAAATACAGAAAGTGATGTGTGTGTTATACCTTAAATACAGAATAGAAATTTTATGTAGAACTACTCTCTAGTATAAAATATAATAAAATACAGAAATAAATAAATCTAGGGAGGTGGTGGGCTTACAAATTGAGTAAGTTCTTATATATTTGGAATTGTTTTCCTGCATTCTTATGGAAGGTACAGGGATAGACTGTTGCCATCCTCCACATCTGCGGGTAAAGGCCTAACAAACCCTTTTCCCTCCTGCATGAGAATTTGACCTTAACTGTCTAGCTTGTTCCTCTGGAAACCTGATAAAAATTAGATCATCAACTACATTGCTAGGCAACATTGCTTATGGTAAAATTGATGCCTGGTTGCAAAATTTGCATTTGGTGTGGAAGGGCTGTGAAGACCCCTGGGGAGCCCTTGTGGGAGCTCCCCTGGGTGGTGGCTCCTGTAACTGGAAGGTCCCGTGGGGGGTTCCCCAAAGGCTGTGCTGTGGAGATAACAGCTCCTGTGGGGAATGAGGCTTTCAAGTCAGGACTGGTCCCACATCTGCTATCCCTGGGTCTAATCTTCTTGGACCCCAGCTGAATGAACAGCCGTAAGGACATACACATGGGAGGAACACCCGATACTGCCCTGCTGGCAAGTGGAGGGTCCCATCTGCTGTCCTTCTGAGTGGCTTGGTCCCAAATGTGGTCTATGACAGTCTTATGGATCTAGACTATTTCAATGAATCTACGAAGACCCCCAGTGGGTGCTGTAGAAATTCCCCCATTTGATCTATAGCACACTTTGGTTTTTCACAAATAGATGAGTACATTAGGATAATTATCACTCAGTGACATTGGTTTCTACATAGTGAAAGAATTAATTAAGCAAAGATTGCCAAGCCTGAAACAGAGACCATTTGCATACTTAACACCAGCAGAAAGAACAGAAAGCTATAAACACCGTCTAACCCAATTTCCAAACCTCTCTCTTTTATTCACTTGAATTCTATCTGAAGGGGTTTGTATAAAATCAGGACATGGTCCTTCCCGATCACAACACTCTCAATGACTTTCCATTGCTGTGGCAGGCAGCACAGGTGGGGGAAACAGCATGCGCTTTGGAATAAGACAGGTTCCCATTTAGCCTTCTTGATAGATGGATAATCTTGAGTAACATACCCTAAACCTTCATTTCCTTACTGTAAAATTGGAAAGATAAGAAGACTACTGTTATCAGCAAAACACCTAGCCCAATTTCTGTGTCATTGTAAACATTAAAAAATATCTCAAAAGCCCAAGATATTTTAAGTTCCTAAGCATTGGATCATGTCAACTCTTTTCTTATGACCTTCATTTCCCACACATGGTGTCCACCCAAAACATGTTTGAAATATGCAGAGATATCATTTATTGGTAGCATTTTCCATCAGCTAATATGCTGGTTTGGTGGATTTGCACTGGTTCATCCTGTCTTGCTACTTCTTCTCATGTGCCCCAGGAAACAGAACTGAAGCTAATTATCAGGACCTAATCAGGAGCTAATTATCTATCCTTACCCTACAGAGTCAACCAAATAGACCTAAAATCAGTGGGGGATTTGTAAGATACAAGGGTCCCAGAAGAAAATAAACACCAGAGAGTGATACAAAGGTCGAGGACAGAAAGTCTTGCTGTGACTCAGCTGCCACTGAGGATGTTAGAGCACCCAATTATGCCATACCTTTTCTAACACTTACCTTCTGGTGGCAGAGGGCCAAAGGTGATTCTAATTTACAGCATGTTGGCATTTGCTGAGTTGCAGCTTGGTAAATGAAGAGGGCGAAAAGAGATGCTTGTGTGATAATATAAGAAAGTGAAATTCTATCACAGGAGAAGAATTCTACATACCGGGGGCCCTGGGTCCCCCTTTTCTCCAGCATGTCCATCCCGACCATGTCGTCCCGGCTGCCCTGGAAATCCTGGGGGCCCATCAGGACCTCTTTCTCCTTTGTGCCCTGGGAATAGAGACCAAAAGATATTCAAGCTATTATCAACGGGGAGTGAAGTAGAAGGATACAGAGGAAAAAAGACAAAGACAACGGCCTTGACTCTGGGTTGGCAGAGTTTCCTCTAAGTATCTCAGTTGCCCAAAGTCGCACAAACCATGCCAAAGCCAGAGGGGAGAATGACAATTGTCAAACCCATTGAGCTTCTTTATTGGGGAAATGTTCCGTTACCCATTCCAACAAGGAAGTAGTGTGTGGAGGCGCCAATCACAGACTCTTCCTCCACATGTGTGATGCCAAACACGGTCCTCTAACACCTGACCATGGTCAATGGCAGAATGGTCCGTGGTTGGGCAATACCCTAAACTCATCAATCTTTTCTGAAATTGGTTTTCTAACTACAGCTGACAAAATAGAGCTCTCTTCATCTCTGGTTGTAAGAACTTGGAGCCACCTGGGGACATGTACCCCGTGGCCCAGAGAAAGCCAGTCTGATGAGAGAAGAGGCAAGCGGTGTGGTGGGAGATGAAAGATGCAGGCAGAGCCTCCCAGCACCACTGGAGGCCTGGACCTGGTGGTCCCAACGCAAATCCTACCTCCAACCTTTCACTTTTATTTTTAGGTAAGTCAATAAAATACTATTTTGTTTTGTTTTGTTTTTCAAAAAAACCTACTTCAAGCTGGGTTTCTATTACTTACAACTAAAATATTCTTGACTAATACTAGATACTGTAATGCAGTGAATAAACACCAGGCAAGCCAAAAGAAGTCTCATTTCGAATCCAAGTTCGCTTCAATGAAGATTTAAATATGTGAGTAGAAGAATATTTCAAATAAGAAATAAGAGATTTTCCTCAACAGTCATATGACTCCATGTAGGCCAGAGAGTATTTTTTAAGCAATCTCAACAATCCTAAATTATAAAGAATTGATCTGTGGCCACAGGGGAAATTTGTGCAAGAGGATGGTCCATGTATCACTCATCAACTGCAGGGGGCTAAGTGATTGGTTATGCTGACCTTTAACTCTTGGTACAACTGTGTCACCCTTTGCTCCTTTGTTGCCAGGTGATCCTGAGGCACCAGGTTTTCCCTTGTTGAAAATAAGAGCAAAAAATTAGATTAATTGTGAGGGGTCAAAAGTTATTCACATTTGTGCATATCTAATCTCTTTCTTCTTCCCTCCTAAATCTCTCATTAAAGATGCTGGCTTAGTGTTCTTGGTCTTTTCCCCTTTCCTGCCTTTTAAGGTGGTCCTACTTTACAAAATCATGTAAAAGCTGGTGAAATTGGAATAAGATCTGTGCCTGAGTTAATAGAAATGTACCAATGTCAGTTTCCTGGTTTTGACAATGTCCCATGGTCACATAAGTTATCACTGGTGCAACCTGGGTGGGTAGAAGGGAATTCTGAATTACTATGCAATGTCTTGTAAGTCTTCAACTATTTCAAATAAAAATTCGTAATTAAAAATTTTTTTTCTTTTATCTTGGGTTTCATAATGTAGAATTAAGAAAAAAGAGGAAGGTGGGTTAACCACAAGAGCAGCCACTAGAGCTGAGGACAGAGGTTTAGGGCTAAGTTTTTGATGCAAAAAGCATGGAGGGCTGGGCATGGTGGCTCACGTTTGTAATCCCAGCACTTTAGGAGGCCAAGACAGGAGGATTACTTGAGGCCAGGAGTTTAAAACCAACCTGGGCAACATAGCGAGACCTCATCCCTACCAAAAAAATAAATGAAATTCGCTGGGCAGGGTGGTGCACACCTATAGTCCCAGCTACTTGGGGAGCTGAGGCAGGAAGATGGCTTGAGCCCTGCAGTTTGAGGTTGCTGTGAGCTGTGATGGTGCCACTGTACTCCAGTCCAGATGAGAGAGTGAAACTCTGTCTCAAAAAATAACAATAAAAATAAAAAGAGAAAAGCATGGAAATAATGTGACATTAAGGAAAGTTGATGAGTAAGAGAACAGGACGTAAGGGCCTTTGCTGTAGTCAAGGTATTTCCTTTGTATAGCAAGTAAATGACGAATTTTGTCTAAAGGACTTATCATCTTTTGGCCTCAACATTGCTCTGAGACTGGACTATTTGATTCATGCTTTCTCAGTGTTACATATTTTTGAATATCAAACAAAGTCAAAAATATAAAAACCTGTCAGGACATCAGGGTGGCCAAGCGTCACATCAAATACCATGACAGAAACACCGTGCATACTCTGAGGTTACTTACCTGGTGGCATCAATAATCAAAAACACAGACAAGAAACAGGAAGGAGGGAAAAACGACTGAGCAGACCATCTGTTTTGCTCACACAGACGCTGCTTCCTTGTCTCGCTTTCCTACAACCTAACAATGTGTCCAAACCAGCTGAACTGTCTGTGTCACTGGTCTCTGATTGACAAGCCGTGCGCTATGAAGGGGAAGAGAGGACCAGTAGGGATAAGCGCGATGACAGCATTGGGCAGGAACAGCGAATCCAAAAATGTACACAATAGGAATAAAAACTCAAATGCACAAAAGGGTTGGGAGCCATTTAGTGTAAAGAAAATACAGCTCCACACACAGCTCGGCACTCCCAAGAACATCACTCTGGTACAGCACCCTGTTTGTGACAATGTGAGACATCGAAAAGGGGGTGGAACAAATTTCTTAGCAGAAATCAATAAATTAGACAGAAGAACTTCAGAAATTATAAAGTGCTTACACAGGTTGAGTGTCGTTTTAATTCTCATTTTTACTGTATATGATAAGCCGTAAGTGACAATGGGACCCAGCCAAGGAGGATGGCACTCAGTATCCCGTCTAAGAGATGGATGAAGAAAATGTCCTTCCGATGGCTAAACCATCAGGACAGAAATGGTTCACATAGCATTTGAATCAACTTCTCTCCAGAAGGAGAAGACAGTCTCGTGCTTAATGAACAGGACCTTGGACCCCGGAAGGATGAACCCGCCCTGGGAGTCTGAGCGGTTTCTTACGCAGTGCACTGTAGGCTTGAAATGTTCTCTGAATTGCCCCAGTGCTCTGTAGACGTGGGATGTAAAGTACTAGAGTAAGATCACAGGCTCATTTCAGCTGGTATGAAAAAAATTACCAGTGTTGTTGCTGGGTTTCATTAGAGAAACATTTACTGAAAACATCACTGAACTGTTTTTGGAAACCGCACAGGACTTGGCATAACCCCGAGTACTAAGGACACAGCCGTTCTCAAGACCATCTTGCCTTCGCAGCACTTAGGCTCTGGTGAAATAAATGTTTAACCTAAGAGATTCCTGGGGCAGAAGATCTCAGCAGCTTTGGGATTGAGAGCTACTCTTCACAATCCTAAAACCTGAGATCAACAAACACTTGTGCTGATATAACCACAAAAGCCCAGCAGCAGCAACAATTCCTCTCCGCCAGCAACGTCCCAGTTGTTTTACACATGGTCTAGCTCAGGGTCTTCAACCGCGGATGCTCACAGGGGCTGCGCCTCTCCTGACCAAGGGAAGCCAGTGGGTGGGCACGGTGGGGGCTGGACCCCCCAGGACTTCCCTGACAGGCACGGCCACAGCGGCAGTGGGAAGGCAATAACCTTGTGTTCATGAACTTCCAGTTTCTCAAAGGAAGCCACGGATCTCATATTAATAATACAAGAAGACCCTGAGGATGCGAAAAATGCTCTAGCGGGTCAGATATAGCCCATGACAGTTTGTGCCCTTTGGTTCACTCTGCAGACGCCTGGACGTCTTGTTCGCTAGCGTGTACCTTGTAGCCTGCAAAACACATAACTGGATTGAATTCTTACCGACAAACCTGTAAGATGGTGTTGGTATATTTATTTTATAAATGACGGGACTGAGGTTCAGAAAGATTGCAGAGCTCACAAGTGTCAGAGATGGGATTTGAAACTGGGTCCACTTACTCCTAGGCCCTAAGTGCCTTGCGTGACAGCATCTGGTGGGAAACCCCATCCAAAAGGCTCTCTCAGGCTAAGGCAATGAATACAAAGACTTGGTTTAATTGCAGAAAAAAATTGCAAAGAACTTAAGCCTATTTTCTGTTTTTTACTTTCCTACCAATCTGTGGCTGCCAGGGCCAGCGACCAGCAGACAGGAGAAGAGACGTAGGGAGAAGGGAGAGTACCCGAGAGTGACAGCACCCAATAGTCTGTGGCCCCTTTGTGTTCTCTCTTCCGTCCTGTCCTTTCCTTTCCTCTCCTCTCCTCTCCTTTAATAGGGCCCCATCGTGTGATCTGAGTCCCCAGCAGTGACCACATGTTATGAATTGAATGCAGAGAACTTCTCTGCATAGGGGGGAATCATATAGAGAACAAA
This sequence comes from Avahi laniger, assembly GCA_963575035.1. Lineage (NCBI taxonomy): Eukaryota > Metazoa > Chordata > Mammalia > Primates > Indriidae > Avahi > Avahi laniger. The sequence continues at coordinate 6,520 of CAUYSK010035128.1, read as the reverse complement.
GACACCAGACATACGGCCATTTCACAGTGGTAAGCCCTAGAGCAACTGAATTAAGTAAACCTTATCCATGATAACCCTAGATAAACAAGCAATCCACACTCTAAGATGTTAGCCCTAAGAGGCAACTCAACAGGAAGCCACAAACATATTTTAGAGCCATTAAAATCTTCATTAAGAAGACTCAGTAGCAACATACACAAAATGACTGTGGTAAAGTGTGGAATTTAAAAAGCAAACTATACATTCAAACTACTTAATAACTGCAACCATGTTCATTCAACATGCATGCATTAAAGACCTAGCTTTCTGTTGGGTAGACTTGGCCAGTGCTTTGTACAAGTGACAAGTATGGTCCTGGGAGACCATAATCGTCACCTTCACTTAAGGCCCTCAGATCAGAAATTTATTTTCAAGAGATTTTCTGGAAAAAAATAGTACAGAGTACTTTTGGGCCACATGGTTAGGTCCCAAGCCACGCCAGGATTAAGCCTCTTTAACAAGGAGGGGACGGAGGGCCTGTGTCCAGCCTCCAGAGGAGTTCCCCAGTGGACAGTGACTTCATTCTAAAGGATCAGACAGCCAAAAGGTTGTGCCTCAGCCTAGGTCATTTGTAACTGCCAGCAAATGAGAACCATTCATAGATGGAGCTCATCCACTCTCAGGCACTAAATAGCACGTAAACTCAGACAGAGCCAACAGTTGTATCTCCAGCCCGGACCTCTCATCTGAATCCTGGAGGTGGGTACCACCCCACTGCCTACTTGACATCTCGACCTCCTTGCCTAACAGGCGCTTCGAACTTGAGTGTCCCGAGCAATGCCGTCCCTTCCCTCACCTGCACCCTGTCCCTTCGACTGCGTTCCTCACCTCGGTACATGGCAACTGCTTCTTCCAACGGCTCAGTCTCAAAACCTGGGCTCTGTCCTTCACTTCTCTTTTTCTTGTCTCCTATGTACGGTCTAACAGCCAACCTGCTGGCTCTGTCTTCAAACTATATCCAGAATCCGACGCCTCTCACCACACCAGCACCACCACATTCATCTGTCTGCCGTCATATCCCAGCTAATCTCCCTTGTCCCCAGGGTCTAGTCTCCGCAGAGCAGCCGGAGTGAACGATCCATTTAAAACTATTACGTCTCTCCTTAAAACTCTCCCCTGGACGTTCCATGTCATCTAGAGCGAAAGCTCAGATCTGACCCACCCGCAAAGCCCCACGCTCCGTGGCCCCTCCTGACCTGCAGCCAGTTCCGTGACTCCATTTCAGGCGCTGCCCCTCACTCTCTCTGCTCAAGCCACACTAGGTGCGTTGGCCTTCATCACCATCTGCCACACTGGATATTTACTCGCTGCTCTGTAACATGGCCTCTGTCCCCTCTGAAGCCCCAGGAGGGCAGACACTGTGCTCTGGTCCCTGCTATATCCCCCGTACCTAGATTCTAGGTCCTAGAACAATGCCTGGAACATAGTAGGTACTCAATAAATATTAATTAATTAAATAAATAAATGATGGCTGGATGAATAGATATAGAGGGTGTTTAGCCATTAATATGATGTTTATGGGCTCAAAACATAAACCATTGATCACAGTATAAATTATAGGCACATTGATCTTTATCTGAATGTGTCTTTTAACTGGAAAAACTATGACTGTTAAGAGTTACTCACTGATAGCCCTGGAGAGCCTTCAGCACCAGGAGGGCCTGGGTCACCTTTTTCTCCAAGCCTGCCAGGAAGCCCCAAGTCCCCTTTACTCCCTGGTCTCCCAGGAAGTCCTGGAGGGCCAGGGTGGCCCACGGGACCAGGCATGCAGGCACAGGGTCCTTCATTTCCTAGACAGAGAATAAAAGGCAGATTTGTCATATTTCCCAAATAAAATCCCCAATAAGGGCTTTATTATACAGAACCAATAGCACAAATAAAGAGCAAAAGGAGTCTGATGTGGACAGTCCTTGAGCAGACGGATGCCGACATGTGATGTGGGGGGCACCGCAGGTGTGGGCCACGTGGGGTGGGTGTGTCGTTTCTAAACACATGGAGGGGTTCGTTCCCTAATGAACTCATCCTGACAAATTCTAGGGAGAAAAGCTGATATCCAATTCTACTGAAGATATCTTACGAATAAGAAAACTTTCTATTTTTAAAAGTTTAAATGTCTCTTGTTTGGTTCCTACTGAGGAAACTAAAAAAACTAATTGGTTAGAGCATAAACCCCGAACAACTAAGGAAACAAAATAATATGTGAAGAAGGATTGTTGATCACATTGCATATTACAATTGATAATTCACAACACATTTTCTAATCGTCAGGGCTGTTAGTTGTAAAGAGGTAGTCAGACTCCTCATCTGTGTGTACGCTCTCACACCCTCCCTGACTCAGTTGCACAGAAAGTCTTCAAACAATCTAGAGGGGAGAAGCAAACTGATAGACATTTGACAAGTCTGGGCAATATGGGTCCCACAGACAGAAACTGAAATAAAATATCAATCCTGTCCTATCTCTGACATGCTCAAGGAATCAAGAAGACCTTGTGAGCAAAGTCACCACTTTGAGGCAAATTTCATGGCAGCTAAGTGTTCTCCTTTATAGTCTAAGACACAAGGATTTGACTTTTCAGTGACTTTTAATCACATAATAACACATAATGAAATGAGTACTCATAGGGGGTGACTAAGGTGAGTAACAAATGTGAATGAAATGCCACACCATACATCTCAGAAATGCCCCCCAACTCTACCAGTGTGGTTGTCTTCTGGAAATTCCACCTTGGATGCGAACTTGCCTTTTTCTCCTTTGGAGCCTCTTCTTCCTGGAGGACCCATTTTGCCTTTCATTCCTTGGGGTCCCGGTTGCCCAGCACTGCAGTATGTCACTGTACAGTGGGGACAGGGAGGGAGGAGAGAATTTCGTAACTTTTGTGACCGTCTTCTATAGAACAAGCGTCTCTTGCACTCACATAACTGCTAGCTATGTAAGTTCAGCATAAACGCTGAATAGCTTATGTAACCAAAATTATGGCAATAATTAATTGTGCTGTAGGTTGTGGGAGTGGAAAATGTGCACGTGTGTGGTAGGGTGGTGGTGAGCTCAACTCATCTTCTGTAATGGGGAGTCAAAAGATAGTGCTCAAACTGAAAACAAGAAACAGCAATGCAAGCACATCGAATGGCAGTACAGAGGCAAATAACAAAAGAGCCAACAAAATGAGTTGAAATAATTGCCCCTGGAAAGGAAAGATTAGGAGAAGGGTTTGCCTGGGATTTCAGTTCTCATAACAGGCCTCACAGAACAGTTTGACTTGTAACCCAGGTCCATATATAACTCTGATAAAAATTAAAACTACATTAAAAAAATTAAAATTGCATTAATTTATACAATTCTGTCATCTACACTTAAACTCCCAACCACATAATCGCACATACTTTCATTAATGTGATAGTCCAATCTCTGTTTATTTATTGTAAGAGTTTTAATACTGTTAACTCCTCATGAAATACTACACAACTTTTTAAGTATTTAGAAAGTTATGCTTTCTGAATGACACTACAAATATCGAATGCAGCATAAATGCCTGTGAACGTGAATGAGAAGCTCTTTACCATCTGATCCTGGGAGTCCCTCCAGCCCTGGTGCTCCGGGCGGGCCAGGTGGTCCTGGCTCTCCTGGTTTTCCTGGAGCAAAATCAGGTCTCCCAGGAACCCCAGCTTCCCCTGGAATCCCTGGATGACCAGGAATCCCTTGTGGCCCAGGATGTCCTATCATGCCTACAAGAGAAATCAAGAATAAAAACCACATGTACTCTCAAAATAAACATTTCTGTAGAAAAAGTCAAAATCAGTACATTCTTCCTTTGGGTCATGGAATTTTTTTAAAGGAAAAATGGATGGAGCTGGAGTATGTTATGCTAAGTGAAATAAGCCAGACACAGAAAGAGAAATACTTCATGATCTCACTTATATGTGGAATCCAAAATAGTCAAACTCACAGAAGCAGAGGGTAGAATCGTGGTTGTCGGGGCTGGAGGACGAGGGCAATGGGGTGATATTGGTCAAAGGGTACACAGTCTCAGTTACACAAGATGAACAAGTTCCAGAGATCTAATGTACAGCATGAGGACGATAGTTAACAATATTGTGCTGTATATTTGAAATTCGCCAAGAGGATAGATCAAAAATTAAATCTTCTCACCACACACACACATACACACACAAATGATAATTATGTGGATGATAGACATGTTAGTTAGCTGGAATACGGTGATCACTTCACAATGTAACTTAGACTATCAAGTTGGTATACCTCAAAAATATACAATTTTAATATGTCAATGATACCTTAATAAAGTTACTGTTTTTAAAAAATCTGCTCTAGATGATAGTGCTCAGAAGAAGCTGAAAGAAATATGAAAGGCTTTCTTTTCCACAAAGCATATTACTAGCTAGAAAGCAGAAGCTGTATCATAATAATCTGAATAATCTGAAGTTATATCATAATAATCTAAATAAAAGAAAAAATGTAGCTCAAAAATAACTGAATATCCCAGCCATTAAAATACCTCGCCTCTTTTGAAACAAGCACACATGTGGAAACAAACATGTTCGGGGAATCAGGTTTTCTTACCTTTTCCCCATTCTCTAGGGTTATTGGCAAAGAAATTTTTTTCATTTAATTAAAATTATTATTTTTTTAATCTTTCCACCTTCACCTTGATAAAAATAAACCGAATAAACATATTAGCACATTTAGTGGATAAAAATACAAACTAACATAAATCATCTGTACAGGATACAAGACGATTTCATAGCAACTCGGGTTAGTGGGGAAGGACAGAGGTGCCAGATTTGAACCTGGCCTCTCCCTCCATAGCCAGGGCACCTTAAGTAGTTTATTTAACTTACTGAATCCTCTGTATATACCCCAGAGGCCTACTGTGAGAATTAAATAATACGAGTAAGGAGCTTCGTGTAATATCCAGCAACAGCACGTGCTCAGGGGATGTTCCGATATTCAGCGTGTTCAGGTGAGGTCAAATGAGTAACGCAACAGCTGGTGAATCCTGCTTCCCCTGACATCCTGCCACCTTGCTGGTGTCTTTGGCTTAAAGACAGCTGGAAGCCTTCCTATGAGACTGGCCACTTCTCGAAGCTGCTTCCTCCTAAGCGTACCTGGTTCCAGACTCCCTCTGTGGAAGATTGCATTTTTCAAAGACGGCTGCCACGGTAGCTCTTGTCCTCATGCTCTGGTAGAACCTTGTCACTTTCCTATCAAGAGGTGATGTGTTCCCTCCCTTTGAATGTGGCCGTCAGAAATGAGACACTTGAGACTGGAGTCCTCGCCTACCATGCGAGCAATCTCACTACTCTGAAGCCACCGTGTGGTAAGGCAGCCTAAATTAAGCACAGAGCCCTCGCAGGGAGGCTCTAAGACTCCGTGAGAACTCTTAGAGAGGCCAAGCCAGGCTCCTCTTCCAGTTCCAGCCCCTGTGTGACTACAACTCTAATAAAATCCCTGCACCACAGATGCTCAGCCTAGTCCCTCCTGAACTCTTGAACTGCAGAAAAAGTGAGGGGCAACATACTGATTGCTGTTGTTTCAAACCATTAGGTTTACGAAATTTGTTTGGCAAGAGATAACTGAAAGCCTATTAGTAATCAGTAATGTATCATGTTCATTAAATTAATGACTGTGTGTCCATATGTGCTGGGGCTTCACATATATTTACAGACATTATCTGTACTCCTCAACCTTGCAACGTTTATACCTTATCTATAAACAAGGCATAGAAAGTTTAGGCCAAATACCGGTAATAATAATGATAATAGCTAACACATTGAGCTTTTATTAAATGCAGGCTGTAGTCTAAGGACTGTACACATATAACTTTTTTCAACCCTAACAAGACTTCATTTTATAGATGAGAAAACTGAGGCACAGAGAGGTTTAATAAATGCCCAATATCACATTTAATAAATGCCCAATATCACTACTTTAAGTAGTAGAAACTGGAATGTTTCTACTTCATAATGTAAACTCCTAAGTATTATATTTAACTATCCTACACTATACTGTGTGGCCTCCACTAAGTTACAAGGTAAGACTGAATTACAAGAGTCTGACTCTGAAACCCTGCTTATCCCATGGTAAATAGTATAGCTAATTACCAAATAAAATATGCATAATAAGGATTATATACACTAGTATACTTAGAACAAAATGAAAACATGCCCCTGTGGATTTGGCTGTCATCTGGTCTTCATGCCATTCCTAAGACCTGACTTGGATTTTCTTCAATCGGTCATTGGGGGACTCGGGTGCTGCCTTCTCCCACTGCCAGGGAGAATGTTTTACCATTTTCCAACAAGGAGAATACATTACAATGGATCACACACTGCAGTACTGACCACCCAATAGTAGAGCATGAAATCAATAGAGTAAGCTGTGGCCAGCATTTAAATTTTTTTTTTATTCCAAAAGAAATCAATGGAATAGAAAATAAGTGCATCATATACCAAAAAAGCATTA